>VZTH01004841.1:231450-262293 GCA_013397815.1 Aleadryas rufinucha
TTAAGTGTGTTTTGGTTTGGGGTTTTTTGGGGTTTTTCTTGTGGGTGTATTACAGAACAAGGTTTATGGGGCAAATTAATTCCAGATGCATGGATTTTTCCCCTCATGAATTTAAAGCGGCGTTGGGGCTGGGCCCTCAGGAATGGGGGGGAACTTTTGGCGGGAACGTTACCAACTCTCCCAGGCGCCACCTTGGCTCCTGAGGCGCCAGTGGCGGGAAGGGGCGGCAGCCCGGTGCAGGTGTTCTCTTCATCTTCCTCTTCCTCGCTCCGAGCCCCGTTGGAGCGGCTTTTCTTCAGTTTCCAGCCCGAGTCGGCTCCAAGGCCGCCTCAGGCTCCGCCTCGGACGGTTTTCTGCCGCTTTTTACCTCAGGATCCGAGGGAGGCGGAGTACCCGCATTCGCGCGCTCTGCGCTGCCTGACCCTCCTCAGGCGCTGTAGCGCCCGTACGGAACCGAAACCGGCGCGGCGGCGGCGCAGCCAATCCGCTTCGCTCTTACTGCGCGGTGCCGCTCCCCCGAGCNTAAGTTTAGATGGGGTATTAGGAAAAAAATCTTCCCTGTGAGGTGCTGGCACAGGTTGCCCAGAGAAGCTGTGGCTGCCCCATCCCTGGAAGTATTCAAGGCTGGGTTGGACAGGGCTTGGAGCAACCTGGGATAGTGGAGGGGTGGAACTCGATGATTTTTAGGATCCCTTCCCATTCAAACCTTTCTATGATTCTATAGCTGAGCTGTGCCCAGTATAACAATAAAATTCACACCTGCAGGCCATAAGGGCCTTGCCCAGGTGTTCCCCTGAGCCTGTGAACAAGTTACCTGGGATAACTTGTATGGAAATTGCTAATCAATTGTAATAGAGAGGCTGTGCTTGGGGAGGGACCAGCTCTGGATTTCTTTGTATAAATAACGGCATGGAAAGTCAGGAGGGTGTGCTGGGCTTGTGGGGTAGCACCGAGCACAAGTCTGGAATAAATAATCCCTATCTCACTCTGGAGTGTGTTATTATTGTCCTGTTGCACTCCATTCTCTGCTGTGAAGGAGGGGATATTCTGCAGCTGTGGTGGGAATTGTTGTTTTCTGGGTGTGCAAGCAGCTCCCTGTGGCCTGTGAGGGTGTTTTCCACTGGCTAAACCCAGCTGGAACAGAATTCACCTTTGCCTCCAGGGCATGGATGTAACTCCCTGTGACAGCTGAAGTGCTACAAGGCTTTGCTTCAAGGGAAAAGAGGCAGGACACTTGAGGTTAATGCACGTGAAATTTAAGAGGATTTGGTCACTTTTGCTCAAAGAGTTTCAATTTTCATATCTAAGGGGGATTTTTGTATCTCTTGAGAAGCATAGGCTTCATTCTGTGCAGTTGAGGCTGCAGATGAATGCAGAAATTGCTGGAAAACTGACATGAATTCATGTAACAGGTTGTTTCTTTCCTTTAGAAAGATGGAGCTGTCCTCTGGAAAACTTGCAAAGTTTGCTGATGGATCTGCTGTTGTTCAGGTAAAAACGAAAAATAATTCAAGTTTGTGCAGTTTCAAAATTCCTCTATCCTAAAAGCCATTGTTTGGGCATCAGAGCCTGTTAGATGTGGGGTACAGAGCCTCAAGTAGCAATTTCATCCCTAATGAAGGGACAGCTGTATTTTATAGGAAAAAATTATGTTTGAAAAGCAGAAATAATGGTGTGAAGTGCGGATTTATTTAGTGGCTTTCTGCAGAGTATAATTCTTATTCAGATTTTCGCTTCTGAATGAGTTTAGAACATTGGGAGTTATTTTGTTTGTAGGTAACTTCAGTTTTTATCTGTTTTTCTTAACCCAGCTAGGTGACACAGCAGTGATGGTCACAGCAGTCAGCAAAACCAAGCCTTCTCCATCTCAGTTTATGCCATTAGTGGTAAGTGCTAATGACAGAATTAGTTTTGTGCTAATCAGTGCTTGACTTAGCAGTGATAATCCTTAAATAACGGAGTTCAGGATGCTGGGGAGAGTGAGGAATTCAAACATTAGATAACAGACCCTGGAGTTCAGATTTGCAGTTGATGATAAATGTTTAGAAATCCAGGATCCCTGTGTGAGTGAGGGATGAGCCCTGAATGTTGCCTGCCTTGGCTTTAGTTAGGCTTTCCTCCAAGCCCTTGTGAGCTTTGCCACAACATCCAAGCCCAGATGTTGTGGTTTGGTTGTGTGGAAAACTGGATTGTGAGGCTCAGAGGGCTGTGATTGTTCTGGGTGGGAAGTAGATCGTTGGGGTTGGAGCTGGATGATCCTTAGGGTCCCCTGTGAGGGTTTCTGTGGCTCTGCAGTAAATAATCAGCTGTCATTAATAATCCCTGAATTGCCTTTGGAAGGTTGATTACCGTCAGAAAGCTGCTGCAGCAGGAAGAATTCCTACAAACTACCTGAGAAGGGAGCTTGGTTCCACTGATAAAGAAATCCTTACAAGCAGAGTGATAGGTAGGCTGCAACATTTGATTTACAATGTAATTTTAAAATGTAATTTTCTCATGAGTGTTTGAAAATAGTCATTTATAGCTGCTGTCAGAAAACAAACTTGTGATTTATTGTTTGTCAATATGGTGGAAATTTTAGGGTTATATGTGTCATGCTAAATACATTTCTGGGTTCTCTGCCTTTTCTTTTCTTTTTTTTCCCTTTTTGTTGTTTTTTTTTCTTTTTGTTTAAAAAAACCCTATTTTGTCCGGTTTTTGTGGTGTTTATTGCAAGACAAACTGAATATTAACTACTGAAACCCAACTGCTTCTTAGAGTTTGATGATTTCCTTTGCAGATCGGTCCATCAGACCACTCTTTCCAGCAGGCTACTTTTATGATACACAGGTGGGTCATGCTGCCTTCAAAGTGGAAAACTGGGATATGGCCAATGAAAATTTCACATAATAAAGGCCCTGTTTTAAGAAAAACTATTTTTGTTAACATCAAGGAGGGGTTTGCTCTTTACAAACCAGTGTAATGTTGCTTTTTAGTTGGTCATCTCCTTGTCTTAAATTATTTTTATCACATCTTGCTTTCCAAATGTTGGAAATGTCAAGATGCAGGAACAAAATTAAAATCTCTGTACAACAGAGGAAAGATGCTAATAGTAAATATTTTATATATTATGTGATGTAATATTATCCATTAGTGAGGTTTTATAGTCAGCTTTCTACTTTAAATACCTGAACAAATTTCCATGTGCAGCAAAGGCTTGTGTAGAAATGTGGAATTTGGGGTTTTTTTTAGTGTCCTTAGCTTTGTATTGACAGCTCATAAAAATGTGTAGGTCAAAATGATTCATTGTCTTTTATCTTATGCCAGATCCTTTGTAATCTTTTAGCAGTAGATGGTGTCAATGATCCTGATATTCTGGCAATTAATGGAGGTAAGAGGGTTATGAGAAATTATTGATCCTGTGGGATTTAATAAGATTGATTTTTTTCTAATCCAGATTTTTGTCTTCCTTTCAGCTTCTGCAGCACTTGCATTGTCTGATATCCCCTGGAATGGCCCTATTGGTAATTAAACATTGGGAAATGATGCATGATTTAAATGTAATGGAAGACTTAGACCACAGCTGGTGCTTTTCTTTTTTAACAAGAAGCTGAATCTAAATATTAAATTTCAAGCACTGAAAATAATTTTACAGTGGATAGGGTTATTGCACTTCAAGGGATTATTTTTTCTGGACTAAATACACTTCTTGGAGGGATTACAATCCAGAAATTGTGTACTATAGAATTACACTATAATTACATTATTAATAGAATAATTAATAAATTGATTTCGTCTTAAGAGAAATGTATTTCTTGAAAAGTACTGTTTGGAAAATAGCTGCTTCAGAATACTTTTCCTTGAGGAACTCAAGAAGAGATTTATTTCCTTGTGAATATTTTCTATATATTGAAAATATATATTTTCTAGGGAAAAGACCTAGCCAAGAACAAATATTTACCTGTATTTCCTTTCAGCTGCAGTACACTCACAGCATTGTGTGTAATATTACTTGGCATTATTTGCCCTACCCAAAAGAAAAATAGAATAGATAATTTTGTCTTCTAGACTTATTCTTAATATGCAGTCAATGTACTGATATTTTAAAATTAGTCTGTAGCTTTAATTATTATTATTAGCTGNCACTATAATTACATTATTAATAGAATAATTAATAAATTGATTTCGTCTTAAGAGAAATGTATTTCTTGAAAAGTACTGTTTGGAAAATAGCTGCTTCAGAATACTTTTCCTTGAGGAACTCAAGAAGAGATTTATTTCCTTGTGAATATTTTCTATATATTGAAAATATATATTTTCTAGGGAAAAGACCTAGCCAAGAACAAATATTTACCTGTATTTTCCTTTCAGCTGCAGTACACTCACAGCATTGTGTGTAATACTACTTGGCATTATTTGCCCTACCCAAAAGAAAAATAGAATAGATAATTTTGTCTTCTAGACTTATTCTTAATATGCAGTCAATGTACTGATATTTTAAAATTAGTCTGTAGCTTTAATTATTATTATTAGCTGTGTAGCTTTCTAAATAAAATGACACCTTAAAGAACTTCCTTATGATAATAATCAATAACTTGCTGGAGTCTCTTTGCAGGTGCAGTGAGGGTAGGGCTGGTGGATGGAGAGACTGTTATCAATCCAACTCGAAAAGAGATGGCCTCGAGTACTTTAAATTTAGTTGTTGCTGGAGCTCCACAAAGTCAAGTTGGTGAGTAGATTCATTTTTGTCTCTTGAGGGCTTGGAAATCTTTGCAGATGTTTTCCTTATCTTTGAAATGTGTATTTTTATACAATAGTAGGAACAAACAACAGTGATAGGTTTGATTAAAGTAGATTCTCTCGTATTTATGCAGTTTAATGTTAATCTGTATTTCCTCAGTTGAGTTAGGTTGCTGTTGAGCAATAAAACAGGAATTTACTTCATTTTTCTCTTTCCATTGCTAGTTATGTTGGAAGCAACTGCTGAGAATATCTTGCAGCAAGACTTCTGCCATGCCATCAAAGTGGGGGTGAAGCAGAGCCAGCAGATCATCCAGGGCATTCAGCAGCTGGTCAAGGAGCGCGGCGTTGCCAAGAGAACTGTCCAGAAATTATTCATTGCTCCTGAAGAGATCGTGGAAATGGCCAAGAAGTGAGTTCAGAACCAATAATGCAGATGTAGCAATGTTTATAAATATCAGTCTGGTGCTTTCACTGGTATTTCACTAAATATTTTTCAAATATTTAGTCCTCAAAAAAACCCTTAATTGTAGAAGTGTTTTTTAAGCTGTGTTTTCAAAAATTCTTCCTTTTCTTCCTAAAGACTTGCTTATAACAAGATCTATGCCGTGTTCACAGATTCAAGCCATGATAAAGTAAGTAATCAATCATGATGTCATTTTTTTAAAACTAATATCATAATGAAACTGTAGTAGGATTGAGTTGTTGAAGCTTTTAGCTCTTTAAGCTCTGTCCCTGAAGATGTTAAGGGGAAAGACTGGATGTGCCATGGTCTGGTTGACAAGGTGGTGATCACAGCTTGGACTTGATGATCTCAAAGATTTTTTCCAACCTCAGTGATTCTGTAATTTAAACTTGTCTCCTTCCCTGCATCTATCTGTAATAAATTAGTAATAAATGGTTCTGTAAGTTCTTACCTACCACAATATTTGTCTGTATTATGTGGAGGTGGAGACTCCCTTTTCACAAGGAGTCATATGGAAAAGATGAGGGGAAGTGGCTGCAGGTTCTTATTGGGCACAAGAACCATGTTCTCCTTGGGGAAAATTATCAGCCACTGGGATAATCTCCCCAGGGAAGTGGTGCATTCCCCAACATGGGACATTTTTAGGATTCAGATGGGGAGGATGCTGGGCCATCCTGTCTAGCCTCTTGCTTCTGCCAAGAAAGCTTGGACACCACACAACCCTTGAGGTCCCTTCCGACCTGATTATTGATTTTTGAATGTGACAGTTCTTATTCCTTAAATTTTTACAGATCTTTAATCCAACCAAAACCCCAAACCTCCATTGTTCTGCCCTGTAGAGTTAACTGATTGCAAATCCTGTGTTCTAGATTTCGAGAGATGAGGCAATCAACAAAATAAGGCTTGAAACAGAAGAACAGCTGAAAGGTATTTTTTGTTTCCTTTATATTTAGAGAGTGCTTCAATGGAGGTAGCACTGCTTGGAGTTACAGTGTGCTCTTTGGTGGAAGCTATTTTAGTACAAGTTCTATAAAATTAATTTGCCAACTTCAGATGCAATTTCTTTTTTATCCCCAGAAAAATTTCCGGAGGCTGAGCCTTATGAAATCATGGAATCTTTCAATGTGGCTTCAAAGGATATTTTTAGAAATCTTGTTCTAAATGAATATAGAAGGTGGGTGTGTCAAACTCCTACTGATAATACTTCTGTCATCTTTTAATCCAAGCCTGGGGTTTAACTGATCTCTTCATTTCTCTTTGTCACTTCAGATGTGATGGGAGAGATTTGACTTCCCTCAGAGACATTAAATGTGAAGTGAACATGTTCAAAATGCTTCATGGATCAGCCTTATTTCAAAGAGGTCAAACCCAGGTAGTGTCACTTAAACATCAGAAATGATAAATGAATTATCAAAAGCTGAAAGATTTGGGTCTTTCATTTAAATGCCAGGTTTCCTTTTTCTTCCCATTTAAATAGTAACAAGTAGAAATGGTGTGTGGGTTGGGAAGTACATTGATGTGTAGGGCATTGCTAAATTGTGCACGTCATGAGAAACCTTTTAAAAGCAACTTCATATGCAACCTGAACAAAATAGGGACATTTTACCCAAAAATTGCAATAATGAGATGATTTTTTTTCTCTTCTTTGCCAAAAGTGTCAGCTGCTGGGTGGATTGAATTAAGACTGTACTTGAAATGTGGCCTTCTCTATTTTTATAGCTCCTTTTGCTAGAAGCCTGTCAGCCATTGATCTGATTTAATCCACTGACTTTGGGTGGCACTTGCAAACAGTGATTTACTCCTCAGTGTTGTCCCCTTCTACCCACTAAAAATAACACCCACTGCAGGTCCATGTGGGAAACAGGCACAAACAACATCGTGGCTGCCTCTGGCCCTGCCTCTTCAGTGTTCCTTAGAGAGCAAACTGCTCTTGGCTCCTACTTAAGAAGCATTAAATCAATATTTTTAAATGTGATTGCTTGTAAGATTATGTGGTCTTTACAGATTGTGAATAAGTTTGTGTGATGGAGAAAAAAAGTTCCTACAAGTGGTGGGTGATGGCATCTCATTTGCTGCTGAACTAATGCTTTTTGATTCTTCATAAACAGTTCAGGTTGTGAAGGCTGGAAGTGTTTAAGAGGGGTTTATTTTTTATCTTAGCTCGTTTTTATTTCAGGTTCTGTGTACAGTTACATTTGACTCTCTAGAATCGAGTGTAAAGTCAGATGTTATCTCTACAGCAGTGAGGTAAGTTTATCTTGGTGCTTTGGCAGTGCTGGTAAGGGGGTGAGCATTTGATCACATTTGATAAATGTGCCTTGAACTTCGACATAGATTCATTAGGACTGAAAATTGTGTAAAATTAAACTTTGAAGTGGCCTGTTTTCAACAGATCATGGCAGTGGGTTTGTGTGAAGGTGCCATTAATTCCATAGGCACACATTTGAAACTGGAGTGCTACAAGTAACATCCAGTCTGGTTTATATCTTTTAAATATTTGTGTTCTTTTTTTTGGAGCAGGGAAAATTTAACTTAGGATGTAGCAAACTGGTCCTTGTGCTTTGAACACTTCATTGCTGAGGGCTAAAGTGAAATTCATTCCCTTTAAAGCCCCAGTTGAGTGATTTCATCTCAGTGATTTCATCCCAGTGTGGGAGCTTTTACATTTTAATGTCTCAGCTTTACTGGAGTTAAATCTTTGTTACCCTGGAAGAGTTTGTCCATATCTGCTAATTTTGGTAACTGGGGGTGATCAGGGAATGTATTCATTTGTTGGTTTTGGCTGGGTCTATTTGTAAACATAACAATATTAGCTTGAATTATTTATTGTGTGTAAAACATGTTTGCTGGCTCCTTTTTTGACATGGTCTTGTTTTTAATTAATAGTGGAATAAAAGAGAAAAACTTCATGCTGCATTATGAGGTGAGAGTTTTCCTGTGTCACAGCTTTCTGCATGATTCACAGAAGGGGTTCATGTCTTGCTTTTAAAGGTGCAGTTGATCACTTCCAAGGTTATAAATTAGCTCTAGATTTGCTCAAATGTATTTATGCTAATTGATGCATGGATTTATATGAACAGAAGTGCTGCTTTCCTGAAAAGCAGTGGGTAATTTGTAAATTGCCATTTTAGACAGCCTTTTTAATGCCATAACATTAGGTGAGCTCCTTCAGAACGGGTTCTGACTGAAAGCAGGATTAACCTGTGCTATTATTTTTAGTAAACTCGATGAATATGTTCAGCTGCTGTGCCCCAGCAGTAGTAAATAAATGCTTTTACATCTTGGATCTCTCTCAGCCTTTGGAGCTTGCCCAAAGTATTTCCTACAGGCAACAGGCAAATCTTGTTCCATTATCTCTGTGACAGAAATAACATTTCTGCTAGGTTGTTTGACAAGTTTCTTTGGAGGAAGCTTCTTGTGTTCTCTCTTAGCTACCTTGCAACTGCTTTATTCTCTTTTGTCCTGTGGAAGTAAAACATTTACTAAACATTACCTAAACTGGTCCTGGTTTGCAAACCAAGTGACTGATAGAAGTCATGTGGTGGTTTGATTCTTTTCTTTATAATTTATTTTTACCTTGAGATGCACCAAAACTTCAAAGCTGTTTTTCTAAGTGTATGTTTTAAAATGGAAAAGAAATGCAGGTTAATTCATTTTTGGCTTTGTAGTTTCCACCTTATGCAACCAACGAGATTGGCAAAGTTACTGGGATGAACAGGAGAGAGCTTGGACATGGTAAGTCCAGACTAGAGAAATCCCATGCTGGAAGTTTCAATATTTTATCTGATTTCTATTTATGGATCACTTGGTATCTTTTTTCAACAGGTGCACTGGCAGAACGAGCTTTGAAACCAGTTATTCCCCAGGATTTCCCATTCACAATCCGAGTGACTTCTGAAGTCTTAGGATCAAATGGTATTAGGATTTTCCTGTTTGTAACCTAGTGCTGGAGACTAAATTTGGTTCTTAAAAAGCTTAGGTTTGACAAACGTGACTTAGAGGCATGTTAGATAACAGATATCAGATTAAATGTTCTTAATAACTATTACCTGAAATATTTAAAATAAAAAGCACGTACATGTTCATGAACAGTGCACCTTTCTTGGTTTAATAAAATGGTATTTGGGGGCACTTTTATGCTACAGGTCGAGGAAAAGAACTCTATCTTATATTGAGACCTGTTTTTCAGTGTTTAATCCCTCTTTTTTTCCTGTACTCCAACTCCAGGGTCCTCTTCAATGGCTTCTGCATGCGGTGGAAGTTTGGCATTGATGGATGCAGGTACAGAATAGGGCACTTACAAGGATAAACTCTTGTGATGATGTGTTACAGGATCTGGAAATGACCAAAGGCTTCAAAAATGTGTATTTTTTTGCCCCTCTTAGGAGTTCCAGTATCAAATGCAGTGGCAGGTGTAGCCATAGGCCTCATTACCAAGTGCAGTCAGGGCAAAGGGGACATCGAGGACTATCGTTTGCTGACAGACATCCTGGTGAGTGTTCCTCACTTTGGTATTGGTGCTGCTTAGTGCTGAAAAATCCCTCTCTGGCTTCTTTTGGAACCTTTTAGCCAGTGAATTCTGGAACATCACTACTGGAAAAATTAGTTGTGTCTTCTCTATTTTATCTCCTGAATTCCTCCCTTATTTTGAAAAATCTCTGTGAAACGTTCAGTCATGTTTCTTACTATTTTTGTGTGTGTTATTAGTTATTTAAGCATTCATAATCTTTCTCCTTCCAATGAATTGTCTTTCCTCATGGGAGAAAAAGATGAATAATTGACTGAAAGACACAATATATTGGGTGGAGAATGAGCACTTGGAAGAGTGGCTGGGGAGGAAAATGTGCAGCCACTGTCAGCACAAAATCAGCTATGGCTCAGATTGTTCACAAAAGCTCTTAATTTCTAAGGAGAGAAAGGAACAGCGTTAATCCTGAACAGCAAAATAAAGCTGAAGAAAACTTGGAAGTCTCAAAAGTAATTCCTCTGTACTTTTAGTGTAGTGGCACCTGGCACTGGGATAAAATGACTCCAACTTGGTTTTGTCTGTCTGTGCTGGCAGGGAATTGAAGATTACTATGGAGATATGGATTTCAAGATGGCAGGCACTAATAAAGGGATAACAGCACTGCAGGTATTGGGACATGAAACCTTCCTCAAGTGAAACTTGAGAGAGTATTCAAAAAGCTTTCCTGATGTATTGATGCCACTTCATTCTTTTCATGTCAGGTTGATCTAAAGCTGCCAGGAATACCAATAAAAATTGTGGTGGAAGCTATTCAGCAAGCTACAGGTAGGTCCATACTTGGATTTGCACCCATTTTATCATATTAAATGAGAAATGGTATTAAGTTGTATGAAACTAAACAAGAAACTGTTCATTTTTTTGTTCCCATTGTGGAAAAAACCCCAAGCTTCTATCTTTATAAAATGGGTTTGGCTTAATCAATAAGCTCCAAACTAACTTTAAAGCTACTTCAGACATTGCATGATTTGGACTAACACACATTACATGACTTTGTTTAAATCCAACAGGATAATGTTATAAAAATAACATTAAACTTTCTCTCATTTCCCATCAATTCAGCTACATTTACAAGTGAAACTTACTGCCATCTGTATTCTGACATGTGCAGCTAAAATATTCTTAAAGCACATGAGGAAATGAAGCTACGTGGTTTCATAAGGATTTAATGAGTTGGAAAACTTCCAGCTTGACATTCTCCAGCGAGGCAGGAGACAGGTTTTGATAAGGAATGTTTTTCTACTGTATAACAAAAACTTCATCCATTTATTTGAATCATATACAAAATTACTGATTTTATTATTATTCCCTTTAGCTGCAAAGAGGGAGATTTTACAAATTATGAACCAAACACTGGCAAAACCCAGACCTAACAGAAAAGAAAGTGGACCAGTTGTAGGTAATGTTATTGTGTGAATTCATAGCTTTCACAATTACCTTTTTAACAATAAACTTCTGCTTAAAACAGCTTTTTTTTTTAATTATTGATTGTTATATATTTTTGCCTCTGCCCTATGGGGTTATTTTTAATTTGTGGAGGGGTTCTGGTTATTTTGGTTATTTTGGGGGGATTTTTATTGCCATGTGGGGCAGCACTGTTTTATTTCAGTGTGCACCAGAAAACAGAATTTGAGTGAAGTTCTGTGAAGCTCTCACAAAATCAGAATTGATATAGATGAGAGTATCAGTATGGCTTCTGGTAATTTACAGTCATCAAAGTGTATTCTGTGTCTTCATTTCTTTCAGTTCTTACCTGTAATTACATCCACGTTCAGCAAATAGCACAGGTAGCTGTAAAAGATGAAAAGCTAAAGGAATGTGCCTTTTTGTGTGATAGCTTTCAAGATGATTGTATTTAGCATTTCAAAGGATTTTTAAATGTTCTTTCAGAAACTATCCACGTCCCATTATCAAAAAGATTAAGATTCGTTGGTCCTGGGGCTTATAATCTGAAAAAACTTCAAGCACAGACTGGTGAGACATCCTTGATTCCTGTGATAATTTATCCTAATGTGTTTCAGACTTGATATTGGGATCAGTGCAAACTAAAAATGAAAAAATACTGATATCTGTAGAGTAGCAGGTAGATGCTTTCTTGGACCTGAAACCCTTAATGCTCTGATTAATTCTTCTCAGGGGATTGAGGTGGAGAAAAGGAGGAAAAATCCTGTTTCCCTTTGGTTGCAAGCCTATGTGGTCTGGCCAGAAAATTACTCTAGAGGAGCAAAGAATTTTACCATTCTGCCCCCAAAACACTTTAATTTCCATCAGCTATTAATGCAAGTTTTATTAAAAATCTCTGGGGAATTGATTCATAACCCCTCAACATTTATTCAGGATTTTTTTCCTGCCTTTAAAGGATTATAAAAACAATTTTATGTTCCTTTATGGCCCACAAGTTTATGCAGGTATTTGCAAGGAGGTGGTGGCCGTGCATTTGTTCAATGGCTAAACTGAACAAGATTAATTAATGACTAGAACTCTGAGATCTCTGAGTGTGCAAAACCATTGTGCTCTGTGCAATTCTTTACTGAGTGTGCCCCTAAATGCTGTCCTGAATGCCCATTTGCAGGTGTGACTGTAAGTCAGCTGGATGAAGAGACTTACTCTGTGTTTGCTCCCACGCCGGGGGCAATGCACGAAGCCCGAGAATTCATTGGGGAAATCTGCAAAGACGATGTAAGGACAGATTTCTGTTGTCAGCTTCTTCAGTTTGCTCTTCGTGGCTTTGTGTCTTACTGTTTGCTTTTCTTCTTCTACAGCAAGAAGTTAATTTGGAATTCGGGGCAATTTATACAGCCACAATAACTGAGATAAGGTATAAAAACTGCTTTGGAGTTGAAGTTAGTTTATTTATGTAGCTGTGTTCCTGATACCTAAATATAATGTGAAATAATAAATGGTTTTTAAAGGTTTTTAAAAGATTTTTAAATTTATACTGGGGATGTTGGCACCTGCATAATTTCTGATATTTTTCTGTTGAAAATATTATTGTTTCCTGATAAATCACTTTATTTTTGCTGCTTGTTTAGTTTTTAGAATGTCTCTAAATTATAAAACTTAAGGTCTTTTTCATCTTTGAACCTGAAAGAGGTGGTATAAATTTGTTTTTCACTTCTCAACCCAATATTTGTCTTGTAAAAATTATTTTTTGGATGGTACCTGTTACTGAAATACTGCCCTGAAATAAGGAATTCTCATCCCCTTTCAGTTAAGGAAAAATGAGTGGGTATGTTGTGGTGGATGAAAGATGTTTAAAAAGGGATGAGTAAAATTTTGTTTATGAGAAGTTCACTAATGCTTGCTTTGGGGACCATATGCAGAGTGACATGTAGACTTTTCCTGATGCACTTTGAAATAACTGTGCTGTTTCCTGCTGCAGAGATTCTGGAGTGATGGTAAAACTGTACCCAAACATGACCCCAGTATTACTGCATAATTCACAGCTGGATCAAAGAAAGGTAATCCATCCTTTAACAGGTAAAAAATGGGCAATTATAGTTCTTTTTAACCACTTGTCATGACTGTAACACGCTGACTGTTGTTCCAGAGTCCATTTCCGGGTTAAAAGCTGTTAATTAGCAGCAGTGTTTTGTTTAATTGTGCCTGCCCTGTACTTAAAGCTGCCAAGAATCAGCTGTGTGGCTGCTGCAGTCCTTTTTACACCAGCTTCTTTGGCTTTTCCATGTCACATTCAGAACCTGTTGTTCCTAAGGTAGTGCTGAGCCACTGGGATTGAAGTGTAGCATGAACCCCAGAAAGAAGGGATTTTTATAACTAACCCTGATAATTTTATTTCTGAAAAACACTCTGTTCTAGATTAAACACCCTAGTGCCCTGGGATTAGAAGTTGGACAAGAAATCCAGGTAATTATTTTTTTAACTTTAAAATGGTAATAAAATGCTGTTCATATTTTAAAATTTGATTTTTTTTTCTAATTATTTATTTAGTGTTTATGAAGAAAATATTTTTCCATAATGGATTCCCTTTCTGTGCTAGTTAAAGGCCTGATCATTCGAATTAGATTTATTTAGTGTCATACTCTTGCTATCTAGGCACCACTTTATTTGACAGCAATATAGGCTAAAGGATGCCTATTTATGGCTTTTCTAGCATCAAACTGATAAAAAATCAAAACCAACCCCCCATCTTTTAAAGAAAATGCTATTTTAAGTTGGCCAGTGTGCAAGTGCTTTGTTTCCTTCCCAGGTGAAGTACTTTGGCCGTGATCCCACCGATGGCAGAATGAGGCTGTCACGTAAAATCCTCCAGTCCCCAGCCAGCAGCACCCTGAAAACCCTGACAGACAAAAACAGCATCGTCCTGGGAGGGGCTGTTCCACAGACATCCACGTCATCCCAGTGACAGGTAAGGCCAGAGGAGCAGCTCCAGCTGACTCAGTAGTGCTAAAGAACTGTGTCAGGCTGGGTTTGTTACCCCTCAGTGCTGTGCAGGTCCTGCCTGCTCTGTTGTAGCTTGTTGGGAGTTACCAGCTGGCCCTTGGCGTGCTGTAGCTGTAGAAAGTTGGATATTAGAAATTTGGTTCGAATGCCTTGACAGTCTCAGGCAGTCTGGACAGCCCCCTCTGTCCAAAACCAACTTTATTGTTCATCTATAATATTCTTTTTCTCTACCTGGCCACCATTTCTTTTTTTAAAATTAAAAAAAACAAACAGGGCAGAGGAATAGAAGAAAAAATAAGTTGCTTTCTTGATTAAGTAAATTAGTGGAGAAAATTTCAGTCAATGAATGAAATGGCCAAAGCTCTTCCTTAGAAGTAGTTTTCCAGCATGTATTTGACTGTCAGAAGGCTTATGCCTCAACTTTTCCCAAAGTTTGTGTTGGTTTTCTTATTCTTAGAAAGCTGCTAGAACAGGAAGGTGTCTGATATTAAATCCAGGAGCAGTTCCACAGCGAGATTGGCAAAGGCACAGTGCAGCAGTGGGAACTCAGGGCAATCTGTGGCAACCTCCTAGGAATGATTGGCAGCACAAAAAGAATGGAAAATTCACTGAAGGATTTTAACAATTTTAAGGGATGTTTTTGAATTTCTTACCTTGCTATAATGAGTTGGTTACAGAGTATTTTCTCTCTTTCAGGAAAAAAAGTGTGATAGTTCGTGGGAATCCAAGTGACCTTTGCTAGAATCTCTACGTGTCCTCGCAAGAATCTGCAGGTGGATGGTAGTGAATCATATTTATAAAATAGACACTATTTATGCTTAAAGGTGATGTAGAACTTCAAAGCCTTCAAATTGATTAAAAACTTTAAAATAAAACCAGAAACAAGCAATGCCCTCATCTTGTGTAGCAAGGTTGAGATGAGACTATAAGAACATGGAATTCTATAGACTGAGATGATGTTTCAGTGCTAGAGTCTTCTCTTTTGAGTTGTCTACTCAAAACTGTGAATATGGGAAGTAAGAACTGAACAAGTCTTTCCTGGGAGAAGGAATTCTCCTGTACACTTGGCCAAAATTTTACTGGCTTTTCAGTGTACAACAATGTTGAGCAAGACATTAAGACTTAGAAGTGTCACCTTTAACATGATGGATGCTGGTTTAGATCAATACATTGCTTTCAAAAGGTTCAGACCTCAGATTTTTTTCTCAAATATCTGAGCAGAACTTGGCTGAAACATCATCCCTTATTACCTGGGTTTGGTAGCACTGACTTTTAAAATACATAATTAAAACATTAAAATTAAAATACTTTTCTTGGAATGAACAATTGCTGTGATAAATCTTCCCCTGAAACACTCTCATTAAGAGTGTCCTAATCCCTCTATTAATTACGTTGCATCAGTGAGTTCACTGATCTCTTTTAGACTTCAAAACATTTCCCAGGGGCTCACGAGAATTACTCGTTTTTCTACTGTGAGCTACAGACTTTGAAAATCAAAGAGGGTCCTTCTGATGTTCCCCAATTTGTATGCAGAACTAATAAGAAAATCAACTTCCCACCTGATGGCGAGTGTGCTCTGAACCTCCTGAAAGAAAAAACAAAGCACTGGGGGAAGGAGAAATGTGAATGTACAGTAAAAATTACTCTTTTTTTAAAAATTCTAAGTTAAAGTATTAAAGGAGAAAGAAAACACTGGTATGCTGCTCTGTAGTTGTCTCTGTCTTTCATCAGGAAAGATTGAAAAATTGAGAAAAGTTTGGAAAGATTGAAGAAAGATTTCCTTGGCAATCTTTTCCTCCTCTTTGAGGGCTGTGCCTTATTATTTCTTAGTAAGAATTCACATGTCACTTCTTACTGTGACAGTTGACTGATACATCATTGTTACATGTGAATAGTATTAATAAAATTATGTAGGTCAGTGTTCAAGTCCCTGAACAGAAACTCAGATGTTTCCATTTCTGGTAACTCTTCCCAGAAATGGACCTCCCCAATGTAAGTGGTTTTCCAAGGTTTATCTCCCTTAATTGTACACTCATTTCTGTATGGTGCTGGTCTCAGTAAAGCAGCTCCTGCAGTGCTGGGTCATTGTCTGTTTGGTGGATGGTAAAGGAGCAAAATGACTTTGAATGTTGCTGTGGCAGAACCTGTACAGTCAGCCTGGCTTCCTGCAACTGGAACCAGCTTTAGGCCCTATGGGAAGGGGCGGGGGAAGAACACACTTGGGAACTGTCTGGGAGGAGCAGAAAGCAGCTGCTCTTACCTGAGGAGAGAAGCTCCATGGGAGCCAAGAGTTGAGTAAGCGTGTGCTGGTGTGACCCTTCCTGCAGGGAAGGGCAGCCTGGGCTCTCCCAGGGCCGGCGCTGGGGCCGCGGCAGGAGGCACTCGGCTCTCAGGTGGGATCAGCTATGATCAGAAACCAGGTGGGTCCGTGGTGCTCGGGAGAATGAGCTCAGGCCTTCTGCAGCAGCTGGTTTTTCGTGTTTGAAATAGTGATTTATTGCCTTTTTCTTACTGCTCAGCATAATTAGCTTCTGTAATGACCTGTCTTAAATGGAGCTGTTGAAAGGAATTGCCTTGGAGAGTGAAGCTGGGCAGGGGCAGCGTTGCAGCAGGTCAGGAGGGCCAGAAATGCCTTTCTTTGACCAGGCTGAAGTTTTCATGCAGGTGCAAAGAGTCAAGAGCTGGGATATCTTTAAATGCCATCAATAAATATTACAAGTGCTATCATAAAAGTATAAGAGTTGGCCTAGTTGTACTTCTGGGATTACATGCCAGAGGGAATGATACAGTCTCTTAATTTCACTCCAAGAAATTTTAAGTGATTGAGGGATGAGTTGTCTGTCTTGCTTTGGAAAACAAAAAAAAAAGGAGCTCTCTGCTGCTCACGTTGTGACACTTGTGAGTTGCTGTGTCTGCTGTCTACCCTAATGGAATCCTTTGTTTTGATGAAGGACAGAGAATTCTCAACATTGGTAACCTGATGGTGGTGATGGGGAAGGATGAGCTGCTGGCAGGTCACAGTGGAAAACATTGCTTTGCTTTCTGTGCATCTTAAAGAGCAGAGACTTGGATGCTTTCCTGCTGTTAGCCTGGGTTTAAATCCAGTGTGTAACGTTTGTTGGGGCGAGTATTGCATGTCTTGTCCAGGCAAAGCCCCCAGAATTGATTTGCTGGTTGTGGGTACCGAGGGCGGGGTCATGCTGGGCTTCACAACCCCCTGGATGCTGTTTTGGGCAAAGGGAAGCCCCACACCTGAGTGAATGCAGTCCCAGTGTGTTCTGGAGTGATATTCTTCCACAGAGGTCATTGAGTTCATGCCTGGAGAGATCATAGACTTATTTCACAGCTGAAGCACGAGAAAAGAGTTTTTCGTGCCAATTCTAATTCACGTATCTCCTCTCTGTAGCTATTCACCATAAGAACTTGCTCCAAAATACTCTGCTGTGGTTTCTTGCTGTTTAATATATCCCAAGAAGTGCTGCATTTAATCATGAATAGAAATCATGCTTTTATTTTTGGGCTTTTGGTTTGAAGAGCTAAAAAGCACGCACAGGAGTCATGCGGAGGGGAGAGAGAGTTCATGAGCAGCAGATGTCCTGAGGCAGAAATACGCTGTGGCCATTGGGGTTTGTGTTTCTTTTTGTGTTTGCTTTTAATTGAGCTTTCTCTAAGGTAGAAATATGCTCAGTGTGTAAAACCTTGAGAGGGAAAGGCCACTAAAACATAGCAGGGAAGGCTTATGTGGAACCTGACTGTAAACTGGTTCATGTGATTCTCAATCCAGAGGTTTGAAACCACTTAGCACAGTCTTTTTATAGTTACTGACTCATTTATCCATAATGATGCACACGTCCCAAAGTGTGCTCATATACAGCTAAATATAAGTGTATATGATAATTCTCAGAGGTGGATCTTGGATTTTCTTGGTGACTGTATGATGAATCGTAGAGGCCTGTTACAATGAACGTCAGAGCAAAAGCTGAGGCTTGAGTGTTACTTAGATGCTAAGTTTTCTAAATCCGCCTAGAGAACGTTTGGGAAAGTTGCACATAGTTACTTAGCGTGGCAGAGTTTGTTGGAAACATTTTCCTTCCAGAGGAACGACAATTGAACTTGAGAGCAGAGAAATGCCAGTCATGTAAGTAAGAGCCATACCGGTGTAACTGCTTTCACCGTGAGGCAAGAGCCAGGAAAGGCTGCCTTTGTCTGGGAATGAGGCACACCCTGGCCTCGGGAGCACTTGCCCTCCCCTCTCCTTCCCCCTCACAGCCTCAAAAATTGGGTTCGGAGACGCATTCGAGCTTCCCCTCGTCCCCAGTGTCCCGCTGGTTCACACAGCTGGGCTCCTTGAGCGCTTTTGTGTCTTTTTTCCCTATTCCCATGCAAGCACGGAGATGGAATTATTTTTTTTATTTGTAGCACAGAGGAAACGTGTAGACGGTGTTAAGTTTTCCACACTAAAGATTTACAGACTTCACGATGCTTGGCAAGTGGCCTGTCTTAAATTGTACACTGTGTAAGGGCTAATTAAGCATGTTTCTCTCATTTTGAAGCTTTAACTTCAGTTTAGCGTTGGAGCCTTCTGTGGAGATGTACAAAGCACGCACAGACTGTATGTTACACTATGGCTGTTGCTGTAAGGAGATGCCGCTCACTAACCTTTCTGCCGTTTTGTGATGCAAGGGAAACCTTTTCTTCCTAAAAATTCAAACTCCTGCTCGTGTTGCATGCGCTGTTTAAATTTACCCTGCCCGGGGTGTGGAGCTCGCCCGTCATTTTGTGTGACGGCGGTGGGTGGCACTTTCTGTGGCGTGAGGGGGGGAGGCGTGTGCTTCGTCAGCGGTGGCACCACCGCTTCTCGACCGACTTTAACAAGGAAAAAAAAACGAAAAGAAAAAAAAGTTAAGATTTTTTTTCGGGGGGCCATGTGAGGCATTTCCCCTTTTAGACGCCGTGAGCGTTAAAAGGCAGCGATCTGCCCACGCCNCGAGGATCGGCAATGGGACGACAGGGGCACC
Organism: Aleadryas rufinucha; assembly: GCA_013397815.1. Classification (NCBI taxonomy): domain Eukaryota; kingdom Metazoa; phylum Chordata; class Aves; order Passeriformes; genus Aleadryas; species Aleadryas rufinucha. Next base: position 250,583 of record VZTH01004841.1, read on the forward strand.
GGGCACGTCTCCTCCAGCTACGTGGAGCGGCTGAAGGGGATGTCGCTGCTGGTGCGCGCCGAGTCGGACGGTGAGAGCGTGGCCGGGGCTGCCCAGGCCGCCCGGGCCGCTTCCCCTCGCCCCTCGCCCGGCTCCGGGCCCCGCCACCCGGGGCTGCCCCCCACCATCGCCGGCCTCGGCTGGTGGTGCCTTCCCTTGGGAGACCCCAGAGGATTATTGTTGTTATTGTTATTTCTGCCCTCCGTGCGTTTCCTTATCTTGCGGCTCCGTGTGAAGTTTCCGTACCCCCACAAGCCACAGCAGCGTTTGCTGCCGTGGTCCTGGACTTTTCCCCTCCCGGTTTATAGAATTATGGAATATGCTGAGCTGGAAGGGGCCCACAAGGATCATCCAGTCCAGCTCCTGGCCCTGCACAGACACCCCAACAACCCCACCCTGTGCCTGAGAGCGGTGTCCAAGCTCTCTGTCCTGGAGCTCTGGTAGCCTCGGGGCCGTGCCCATTCCCTGGGGAGCCTGGGCAGTGCCCGACCACCATGTGGGGGAAGAACCTTTCCCTGATATCCATCCTAAACCTCCCCTGACTCTGCTGCAGCTCCCCAGCCTGAGCAGAGCTGAAGCTGTGACACGTGACGACATTTTGTTCGCTTTCAGAGCAGTATCCTTTGCTTTTGAGGTGTTCTTTTACTCCCTTTCTTACTGCTGTAAAAAGTTGTTTGTTTGTTGCTTTTTCCCCCTCTCAGGAATTCACTGCTGGTGTTCGAGTCGGGTGGCGTCCCTTGTGTTTTATTGCACTTTAAAGTCACCTTAAAGGGTCCTTTTTAGAGGGGGGAGGTACGTGCTCCCCACTTTGTCAGCCGACAGGTGCTAATGTGCTAAATAAACCACCTAAGACTGGTATAAATTGCTCCGGAGCTGTTGCCAGGAGACATACACTACTTGCATACACAAGATAAAGTCCCTGCGTTTATAGTAGCTGGGTGATTCACTCCTGAAGGGCAGCTGAAGGGAATAAAAGCAAATGGCCCACGTGGCTTCCCTGGGCAAAAACATTTTTATGCTGGGCAGCACGTTACCTGCTGGAATTTGTATTGCTGGCCTAAAAGACCACTTAAACAAGCTGGTTCTTGCGCCACATTTCAGGAGAAAAGAGTGCTACAGTGGATTTTGGACTAAATTGGAAGAGAAAAATGTATTTTAATAGGGATGTTTCTGTTGAATTTTGTCTTACCTGGCTTACTGTAGGAAATTATATTTAAAGGAGGCGGTTCTTGTGGATTTTCTGTGAGATTTGGATTAAGCTGAGCGTGTGTTGGCTGGCACGTGGGCAGTGGTGTGAGATGTGTGGAGATGTTTGTTTTGTTGAGTTCAGTAAATCTCTCTTCGTGCCTTTTTCAGGTTCACTACTGTTAGAATCGAAGATAAATCCAAATACTGCATATCAAAAACAGCAGGCAAGTATTATTGCTAGGCTTTTCTTTCTCTGGTTGCTGATGCTGAGGAATTGTTTTGTGCTCGGAGTAATTGCATTTTTCAGGAAAAAAGGAAAAGCGGGACCACGTGGAATTGTTGCTGGTGGTTTTTATAGAGGTGAAAAACTTGCTTAGAAGCCTGTGGGTGCTAAACACTTCACATTCTAGGAATTAATATGTGAATCTTCTAGAAAAATACATTTTGGACTGCAGGCTTTGAAGAGAATATATGCAATTTGCATAAATACTGAAGTCATAACAGGAAGGGTAGTTGGAAACATACATGTGACTTTTGTCTCCCATCCCAGGCCACCTGAAATAAATGCAAAATTAGGGAGGCAAAACTGTGGCCAGCTCTGTTGAAGTGTATTTATTTACTTCTTGAGTTCTTTTTCTGGAAATAACGTGAAGGAATGTGTCTTTATGGGACTTCTTTCTTTGTTGTTGCTGTTTGGTTTTTATTTTAAGCCCTGAAAGCATCTGTTGTCCTAGGTAAGGCCACAAGCCATGTTGAGTTACCTTTCCTAGGGGTAAACCTCCTGCAAAACAAAGAAGTAAAACGGCTGGGAGATGTGTTAATAGGTTAATTTTGTTTCATCCACTGCAAAAACTCAGATTGGTGAATCTCTTCTGCTTTTATTGTTTTTCCTTTTTCAGCATCAATTTTTGATGTCTCTGCCTGCATTGTTCTCATGGGTTTTCTGGAGTTTTTTCTGTCTGTTCCTTTGTTCTGCAGTAGGGTTTCTGTTCCTTTCATTCAGTGTTTGATACTGTTCTTTACTGTTATGGTATCCAGAAGTGTTTCAGCACTAGAAAACAGTAATTTTGTTCTTCCTGAGTCACACAGGGACACATCTTTGAGGATTTTGTTATAGTGACAAGTTACAGTATGAGAATTCGAGAAAGAGACTTTGTTATCTCGTGAGCTTTGGTTGGCTCACTTTAGGTTAGGAGTGAGGTGGAGTTTTGGGGCTGTTTGCTGTGGTTTCTGCTTCTCACTTGTTAGGGATTGGTGGCTGTAGCTTTCCTTGGGTGGGCCATGCTGAGGAAGGAGCTCTGCAGAGCTCCAGAAGCCGAGTCTTCAACTGCTTCCTGTTTACTAGAGCGAACCTATACGTAGTGAAATACAAATGCACATTTTGTTGCTGTCAAGCTTTACAATGCTTCCTTTCACACCCCATTTCCTGAAACTACAACTGATTAGTTGTAGGCCTTTTTTACTTAATTGCTAGCAAAGTTTCAAGTGACTTAAGTAGCTTTTGTTGCCGTTTTTCTTGTGGAAAAAAGTAGATCATAGTTTAGGAAAACTCAAGCTGAGGTTTATTTTGGCTGGCTTTTATTTCTGATATTAATGCTTTTGTGTCCTTGTGGCAGAAGGCATTTGCTTTGCTGTTCACTCTTTAAGGTTTGTGTGACCTTGTGCAGCTTTTAGTTGACACGGAGCATTGTCCTCAAGGTGATGGTCCTGGATTTGGGGAAAGCCGCAGGGCTGTGCAGCTTGAGGGAAAAGAAATGTGCCCTGCCTACACATCTGTCTTCATGTAAATAACTTGAGTGGACTTAGAGGGTACTTAAAGCTTAATTGTGGTTTGCATAACAGCGTCCTGTGAAAAAAGGAAACCAAGCACTGATTTTTCGGGCCCGTGCATCAATCTGTGACTTCCAGTATTGGAAGCACTGTTAGTGCCAAGTCGTGCTGTAGCTATTGACTAACCCCAAACAGGACAGGCCTGTTACTTGCCTGCTCCAGTCGTGTTTGTGGTTCCTGGGGAATTTATTCTGTCCAGGTGTAAGGCACACTGTCATCACCACCCCTTTCTCAAGGGAAATAGGGCTTGGATGGGACATAGGTGCCAGGCTGCTCAGCATACAATGTGTAAAATTATCTCCAATTAGATGAATGCAAAGAACATGAGAGCCTGAAGAGCTTTAGGTCCCTATGGATTTTGGAGCATAGGCTTTGAGAGTTACACACCTCTGCTGGCCACCCCATATTAGCCAGAGGGCAGGGTCAGATGTGTTCTAGAGGCTCTGGCAGGAGCAGTTGTAAAAGTTGGCACCACACCCATTTGTTGTTTCGGCCTCTGCTTGAGGTTACTGTTCCCTGGCAGAAGAGTATCCATGGCTGAGAGACATGGAACTGCTGCAGAAATCCTTACTGGGAGTGCTGCCTTCTGGTGTTACCTTTCCTGTAGGTGCTCTGTTTGCAGCTCTGAGGTGAAGATCATGTGAAATCCTGTCTTTTGCCCAGAGTTGCCATCGCTCCTGGGACAACGGAGCGCTTTGCTTGAGGCAAAATCAGTTCCTTGCCGCCGGGATTTAACACGTTTGCAGGGGTGCTGCTGTTAAAGCCAGCCTGAGCGGTTGCCAGAGGGCTTCTTCCCTCCTGTTTGATGCCAGCAGGAGTGTTCACATTACCGTGTGGCAGGTTAGATGTAGGACTCAGTCCGTTGGAACACGTCTTCCCGCTGGATTCATTTTTATCAGCACGTGTTCCTCGGCTGCTTCCCTGTGCAGCACGTTGGTGCTGGCACAGGGATGTGGTGCAGTGCAGGAGCAGCAGGCACTGTGCAAACCAGTACCAGAACTGGAGAGGGGTTTGAACTGCTCTGAGTTGCAGTTTTTGTTCAGAATTAATCTTTTTTGTCTTTATATGGTGTTTGAGTGAATTAAGGAACATTGCTGGTGCTCACGGATGGAGCAGCATTGCCTCTAAGTAGGTGGGAGTGGTAGAGCCAGGCCTGCAAGGTGTCTGTCTGTCTGTGCTCTTGGTGGGTTGTCTGAGGGTTGTCTGAGGTACCTGTCTGAGTGTGTGCCAGATGAGTACATCTTATATTGGACAATTATTTTCTGTTGAAACCATATTTCAGTCTTTCTGAAATATTTTTGGAGAAGCTTATATAACTTGTGCTTTGTGTGGGCAGTACAGATTGTAACGAGTACCATTCAGCAACTCGAGAATTTTCACAAATTTTTGACTGCAGTCCCTGGGTGCCTGGAGTCATTTTGAGTTACTGCATTAATTCTCTTCCTTGAATCATCCTGGGCTATGAATAGGGCTGCTGAATGTGTGTCCTTCTTTGTTCAGTGAAGCACCTCTGAGGCTCAGCTTACGTGGGAGTGCATTGATTTTGAGTGTCAGGCCATCAGTACTTGCACAGAATGTTTCAAGACAAGCATTTCAGATTTTGAATTCTGTAACAGCTGTAAAATTGTACTTAAGAATTAGTTTTTGATTAATCTCTGAATGAGAACCAGATCAGAGAGCTGATGAAGCTTTTCAGTGCATGCAGTTGACAATTACTGTTTTTCCCTTGAAGCCCAATTGAACTGTTGACTGTGAAATGGCACACGGTAAACACAGATCCAGCTGTCCTGAGCTGGAGATGAGGGGGGACAGCTGTGAGTGAAAACTGTGTCTGCTCTGAGAACTTGGACCAGTTGTGCCCCTGAGTCGGAGCCTGAGAGCAGAGAGGCTCCCTATTATTAATATTTGTTACTGTAGGAGAAAAATGTAATATGGGACACTATAGTATAAATAAACAGCTCACAACAGTGCTCAAGCCACAGTGCGTTGAACTTCGTTCTTTCCACATCAGGGAAACTTTGTTTCTCTAAAGAAATGTGTGAAAATTAGTAAGAAAGGAAAAAAACCTGTCTGTGGGAATTCCATTGTTTTTAGTGTGGCCTGTGATTGTTTTGGGAGAAGGAAGTGGATCTGTTGGTAGGCATTTGTCAACAATGCTGTTGTTCTAAACTTTATTTTCAAAGAAAAAAAAGGCAAAGACAAAACCGCCAAGATACACAACTGCATGTGGATATGGAGGGATTAGGGTTACTGTAGGAATGAAGTGAAGAATTAATGCTGTATCAGCACTGCTGATGTTCATTCATGTTCCAGTGATAGTTGGAGCAGCTGGGAAGTTGTGCTTGTTGAGACAGATGTGTTTTCCAAATAAGTGCTGATAGAAGAGGGAACCTGCTGTCCCATGCCAGCAGTGCTCCCCAAATGTCAGTCCCCTTGCAGCTGGAAATACACGAGTGCTCCCTGACCCCTGTAAGCCCAGAGAACTGCCTTTACAAAGGTCTGTTTAAACCTCACTGCCCCTGAAGCTTCCTAAGGAATATCAGCTATCTATAATCAGGTGTTTCTTTGGGTTTCCTTGCTGAGCTTAAAGATACCACCATTAATATTTTGTGTTCACTCAAACTGGTGCATGAGGTAAAGACCTAACCAGCCTTGATGAGTTGTGTGGTGAATATTGAACATTGTAAATGAGGGAATCAAAGTACCTTACTGACCATTAAGCAAGGGCTTGCTAGTGTTTAAAAAACACTTCAGTATTTAAAAACTGTGGTAACAGTTCAGGAAGTCACCAAACTTGGAATGTTGAACAGTTTTGCTGGAGCTCATTGAATATAGTGGAGAGTTAGCAGAGAGCTGCTCCGTTTGGATATTTTTTTTGTGAAGATGAGTTTGCTGTAGGATGGGGAACTTCTGTGCTGCTTTTGTCTGGGACAGAGTTCATTTTCATCCCAGTAGCTGGAGCAGTGCTGTGTTTGGGTTTAGGATGAGGGTGACATTGATAACACAGGGATGTTTTAGTTGTTGCTGAGCAGTGCTTACCTTAAATCAAGGACGGGTGAGTTTCCCATACTCTGGCAGTGAGGAGCTGCACGAGGAGCCGTGAGGGAGCGTGGCCAGGGCAGCTGAAGGACTATTCCATCCCCAGGGATAACAGGGGCAGTGGATAAACTGGGGGGGTTGGCCAGGAGGGGCTGATCACTGCTCAGGTGGTGCTGAGCAGCTCTGCTGTGCATCACTTGTCTGCCAGGGGGTTTATTCCTCTCTTCACCTTCCTTTTCATTGCTGTAACCATTATAATTATTCATTATATTTTACCTTATTTCATTTTTTAAACAGTTCTTATCTCAAGAATAAAAGTTTCACCTTTTTTTGATTCTCCTTCCCATCCCACTGGTGGAAGTGAGTGGTACTTAATTGGCAGCTGGGGTTAAAGCACAGCCACTCTATATTTGAATGTTGAAGTACAGGCTTGCATTCCTTACAGGACAGCAGCAAGTGTCCTAATAAAACCTCTTCAGAAACTATTTCAGTCTGTTCAGAAATTCCATCAAAACTTCCAGTTCTACTGTGCAAGTGCACAGATTGAGTTGATGCAGACAATAGTAACAGAGAAAAAACAAAACCTGGCTTGAATGAAAATAACAGGCAAGATGGTTGTAACTTCAGTAAGAACTTAGGAGTTTTATATTATTCAAGCTGTATGGCTTTTAATTCAGAAAGGAACATTAGCTAGGCATTGTATCTCACATATCTAGGGTTGTCTTAAACCCTTTCCAAACTGAAATTGATATTTTAGGGTTTTGTTTCTACCTTACTAAATATGACAATACTTAAATTGTTATATTGGAGATTTTCTTCATCTGCTGTGTGCATTCCCATTTCAAGACTGTTGGCTCAAGAAATGTATCTTGCAGAAAAGTGGCTTGCAAATGAAAAATAGTATCTTTAAATATGTTTTGTGTAAGGTAGTGGTCATAAAATAACAAGAAAGAAAGTTGATGTTCCTTAGGGCAGAACAGGTGATTTAGTGTTTTGATGTCTTATATTCTTTTTTTTGACAAGTGTAGCTTTAATTAAGATGATTTATTGTGTAGACATTGGCTGTAAGGGCCAGCCTTATATTAATCAATAGAGATTAATATGCAGTGCAGACCTGTTTCAGAAACAATTGTTTTCTTGGTTTTATCTCAAACAGGACACCCTGATTGTTTGGTCAGAAGCAGAAAACTATGATTTAGCACTGAGCTTTCAAGAAAAAGCTGGCTGTGATGAAATTTGGGAAAAAATCTGCCAGGTACAGTACACATGAAACATCCTGGTTTTATTCCAGGTATTTTAGTGTCTTCTGTGACTTGTGCATCCTTTTTAAACCTGCTTGTAAAAGAATCAAATATTCATTGTTATTTTCTGTGTAAGATCTTGAATTGCCCCTGCTTAGAACATGAGTTATTTTCTTAATTGAATGTCAGGCTTTTGAAAAATCACTGTACTGGTGGGACTCAGGTGGTCGGTGGTTTTTGGGAGGGGAGTGGTGTTTGTGTGATTGTGTTTATTAAAAAGGCACTGCCAGAGTTCCATGTTTTAATTGTCCTCCTCCCAGCTGGCCTCAGGAAGTGGCCTGTTGGAGTGCTATAAGGAACCAGAGAGCCCAGATTCCCAACCAGCTTCCTTGGGACAAACTGGGCAGTTGGGATGTGGTGTTATTTCAGTTACTGACCTGCTGGTTTTTGTGTGTGTTTTGGGATCAGACAGTAACTGTGTGCGCTCTTCCTTAGGTTCAGGGTAAGGATCCTTCGGTGGAAGTCACGCAGGACCTTATTGAATCAGAAGAGGAGCACATAGAGGAGATGCCTGAAACCAGTCCTCTCATTGACCTTCCTACTTGTGAACTCAACAAACTTGAAGAGATTGCTGACCTAGTTACCTCTGTTCTCTCCTCACCCATCCGTAGGGAAAAGCTGGCGCTGGCCTTGGAGAATGAAGGCTACATTAAAAAACTGTTACAGCTTTTCCAAGTGTGCGAGAATTTAGAGAACACCGAAGGCTTGCATCATTTGTATGAAATCATTAGAGGGATTTTGTTCCTCAACAAAGCAACTCTGTTTGAGGTGATGTTCTCTGACGAGTGTATTATGGATGTGGTCGGATGCCTCGAGTATGATCCTTCTTTGGCTCAGCCAAAACGGCACAGGGAGTTCTTGACCAAAACAGCAAAATTTAAGGAGGTTATTCCTATTACAGACTCTGAACTCAGGCAAAAAATCCACCAGACTTACAGGGTACAGTATATTCAGGACATCATCTTGCCGACACCATCTGTTTTTGAAGAGAATTTTCTTTCTACCCTCACTTCCTTTATTTTCTTCAACAAAGTTGAGATTGTCAGTATGTTGCAGGTAAGTGGTTTTTGATGCAGTCTGGATGGATTGTGTGCAGATACCTGTAGTTGTAGTTTCCAAATGGATTACAGTTAATCACACACACTTCCATTTGCACAATGTTTTGAATGCTTCTGCTGCTCTCTGATACCTTTGATTTTGTATTTTGAAAAGGTACATTTCAGGTGAGTATATTAATATTTTTTAATGGGCTGTAAAGTTGAAGATTTTTCTCCCTGATTCTCAAGCAACATACACCTTTTGGTGAAGTTTGTGTAGGTATTTAGGGAACAGGCAACTTCTTGTATTCTGTATTAGGGACACTGTGCTGTTTTTTTAACAAATTCTGGGTCTGTGATTCAAAAGAGCATGTTCAGAACCATTCCTGTTTCACTGCTGTTACATCGTGGTACTAATTTCAGATGTTCATGTTGTCTTAAAAATTAAGTCATTAGTTGCTGGGGTTTTTTCATACTATGAAAATATCAATCCAGAAGTGATAACTGATAAATAACCCAGCTGTTACTTTATCAAAAGCTGTCCTGCACGCTTTGGAGTCAGGCTCCAAGGTGCTTGGGACCCTGGAAGGAGCCTCAGTGAAGAGCTGTGTGAACTTCGTGGCATTTTGGAGTTTTCAGTTGGTGCTGTGTTGTGCAAACTAACGGGTACCAAAGTGGCTTTGTTGTGTTTATCTGTGTCCAGAAATGGGACATGTGAGTAGGACAGATCACAGACCTCTTGGGGTGAGTGTGGAGAGCCTCCATGAAACACCAAGAAGAGTTGAGAAGAGGAAGGGAGCAAAAATGGTAGAAGGAGAGGGGCACTGCAGATACATCCATATGGAATATGTTAATGAGTTCAGATATGGGTGAAATATGGAAAAGAGTTCAGTACAGGACTGGAAAAGAAATCAAAACTGAATAATTGCAGAGAATTGCAGGAGTATGCTATTTGGCTTCTTTGTATTTTCTTCTTTGTGGCTCAATAGCGCCACGAATCAAAAAATTAAGTCCTTCTTGCAAAATTAACGGCTTTGTGTTAAATAAAGATTCTCCTTTAAATTCTTTTGCATATATTTTCAAAAACTAAAAATAAATGCAGGATTATTCTCCTGGGGCCACAGTCCTGTTTGCATTTAGAGATTTAGTCTGTAGAGTTTTTTATTTTTCATTGAGGCTGTACAGTGCTGAGTGTTTAATTGTGCTGTAACAGAGAGCTCTGATTTGCTGTTACCTCGAGTGCTCTTTACAGAAGGTTCTGAAATCCTCTGGCAGTTCTTTGCTGGCTCTGCCGTGGCTGTCCTTGCCATCATAGATGGAGTGTGTGGCACACAGGGTGGCTGCTTGTTCTAAAGCCTGGAAGTGAGATGTGTGATGATTTACAAATAACGTTGATCCCTGAGAATTACAGCCTGAGAAGAAAGCACACATGGAAAAGATGTTGAAGCACACTTGAGGAAAATTCCCCAGTGCTGGGGACCTCAGGTCCAGGACTGCTGTAAATCAGCTTGTTGGGCACAAGAACTCTAAAGCTCCTTTGGGTTTGGGGAACACATTGGACGTCCTGTTACCCTAAATACACTGGCAAAGCTCCCTGGGAGAAGGCAGTTTAGAGGAGCAGCAGATTGTGTTTGCCACGGCAGCAAAGCTCCTTTCTACGTGCCACAGAGCACTAGATCCCAGTGCTGCTGCTGGTGGAAGGGCAGCCATGTGGGAAAGGAACCTCCATCCATCCTGTGCTTTAGGACACAGCACTGGGCTGTGTAGCAGCCTTAGACAAGCAGGAGATATTTCTGTGCTCAGGTGTTCTGCAGTAGGGATTTTCTACCATATCTGCTGTTGGTTGTAGTGTGGTTTGGGGTTTTTTTTGTAACAGGCTTAATTAAGCTGTTTAAGCCAGCAAAGCTTAAAATAAACTACTAAATCTGTGTGTGTTGCGCTCCCTGTGATGTTGATTCCAGCTATCATTTGTTTATAAAGCACTTCTACCCCCACATCTTAAAATTATCAGGGAAAAGTCTGCCTGTCTGTGGTTGGCATTGCTGTAACTGTAAAAGCTCTGTATTAAGTTACCCTAATAAAGCACAGAGATTTTAGTGACAGCACAGCAAAATAGAGAGGTAAGCACACTCTGTGTTCTGCAATGTGAAGTTCATGTACATTCATTGGAATGCTGCTCTTCTGTTCATTTTTGGTCAATGCACAAGTTTATTGAGTTGAATTTTGAGTGATGCAAAATTTTGTAAAGCTGTAGCATGTTACTGTTTGCTGTCAGGTTGATACAGGGTCTTTAAAAGGTGACAAACATTTGATTTGAGAGAATGCCAACACTATTTTCAGTGTGAAAGTGTGCAGAATCATCAAAGGGCAGAAAGTGCCCAAACCCTTGAGAGATGCCGATGTTCACCCTGATTTTTGAGTACTTCTTGATCTTACACAATGGGGTAACTGAAATGCTTTGCAAGAAGTGAGGTGTTGTCCTGTATACACTTAAATATCTCGTGGTAGTAGAGGATGTGAATATGAAAAGCCAGTGATAGTCCCTAAAGTTTCCCAGCTTGGCAAAGCAGAGGGTCTGCAAGTGGGAGAGATTGTTTGATTTTAAGAAAGGTAATGGGGACATGGCTGCAAAGTTGTCCCTTGGCTGGCACTTTGTAGTTGCAGTTTTAGGGACCATCACTGAGCTCAGCTTCGCTCGGCTCTGGTCTCCTGCAGCTGCTTGTGCTGCTCAGAGGGAGTGCTGAAATAATGCCCTGGGAATGATCCCACTGGATGGGTGCTCTGGCATTTACCTTCTTTGGGATAAATTGGATGGAGAGGTGGAGAGCTGGACTTGTGCAGGGTTGGATCGTGTAAAGATGGAAGTTGTTTCCCAGAGGCGCTGTGTAAGGTGTGTTCCTTTTGTGTGTTGCACAGGAAGACGAGAAGTTTTTATCGGAAGTTTTTGCACAATTAACAGATGAAGCTACAGACGATGACAAACGGTGTGAACTGGTAAGTCCCAGGTCCCCGAGGTGCCTCCGAGGCTTTACCTGAGAGGGATGAAGGAGAAACAGTGAAATTCTCCTGCAGTCACTGAGGGGGTTTCTGTAGAATCGGCCTCTGCCACAGAATGGAGCTGTTTCCTCCTTTCACAGAGGTTTCTGAGCCAAACACTCCTGTAATTACTTTTTCCCTGTGCTACAGGTGAACTTTTTCAAGGAATTCTGCGCCTTTTCTCAGACGTTACAACCTCAGAACAGAGATGCGTTTTTCAAAACCTTGGCAAAGTTGGGAA
>VZTH01004842.1:0-72742 GCA_013397815.1 Aleadryas rufinucha
AAGACCGAGAAAAGGCATCACTAGCCTTTTTGACATACCTCCTCTTCCCTTTAAACATTACAGGGCAATACCCTCACCTCATGTAAGCATGGAGAGAGCAATTTTTTTATCAACTACCCTCTAGAGTCTGATGTTCATTATCCTTTGTATATTACCTTCAGCAAATTTTTAAAAATAAATTCTCTAACATGAATAATTACATTGTAAAAGTGTACATTAAACACTTTAGTTTGAAACAAGTCAAGTGCTAAAAAATATGATGCACAGAAAATGAATTTTCCATTTTCCTGATATAGATCTGACCTTTGGTGTATAATAATCACATACTATGACAGATGACCTAAGCTGTAAACCTCTACATGTAATAATGATAGATGTGCTTAGATTTTTTCTGACACTAGGCAAACTATGCAACAGTAAACATATTGTTAATACAGAGGGCGCATTTTTATATATTCTTGAGAAAGAATAGGGTTTTTTTTCTCCTTTCATTTAGCACTAACAAAAACAAATGGTTGTTTTGGGCCTATAGTTGTGATTCATAAATGGGTAGTACTCATTCAAAGTAGACTACAATTTTTCTCAATTAAAATGCAATAATGTTTGCTGAATTTGGTAGAATTTAGTGTGGAAAGAAAAAATATATACTTTAGGTCGTAAGAGAATTCATCCTGCAGAAAAATATAAGAGTACAAAAATGTTTTATTCTTAATTGGCATAACAATATTGTAAGAATTTCAATTACAATTTTCAATTACAATTACAAATCCACAGAAGTCAGTCAACCAGTGCTGCATATGTAAGGAGGGAAAAAATTTGGAATACAAGTTTGGAATATATTCTTGGAAAGACCAAATCAGCAAGAACCTGTCTTTGGAGCAGAAAGAAAAGGGATAAAATCTGAACTCTAGACCAAATTGCATTTTCTTAAGACTGTGAAATGAATAGCACAAAAGAAAAGGAAAAGAAAAAATATAGTTACAGTGTTGATGGTAACGGTAGAAAGAAATCATCAAATCATTTAGGTTAAAAAAGATCTTTTAGGTTATAGTCTAACCTTTAAACCCAGTACTGCCAAGTCCACCACTAAACCGTGTCCCCAGGTGCCATATCTACACGTCTTTTAAACGCTCCAGGGATGGTGACTTGACCACTTCCCTGGGCAGCCTGTTCCAACACTTACAAATCTTTTGGTGAAGAATTTTTTCATTATATCCAATCTAAACCTCCACTGAAGCAACTTATGTATGGATTATCAATGTTAGGTTGTCATGTCAAACTAACCCATAGGTAATTTAGAAAAACTGATTATCCATTTAGATCACTAATGGAACTTGGAGGCTTGAACTAGTCTTTCTGGCATCAGTAAAGCTTTGAAATATAGGACAGCTGGAGGTGTCTCCAAGGTTAGAATCTTTCAGCTCTTTCATATTAAATATTTCCTTTTGAGACAAAATATTATTAAATATTTGCTGATTAAATACTTATACAAAAATTGGAATCTATTATCAAAGCGGAAGATTGCAGACTTCATAAAATAATAATAAAAAAAAACAAACAAAGAAACCCCAATCCCAAATAAATTTTAAAAGTGAAGTAATAAAAAAGGGATAGAAGTAAAAAGAATAAACTGCCAGGTCTGGCCCTTGATGATCCATAGTAGAATGTTTTGTTCTAATCTCAGTAAGCATCACCGGCATATGGGTTGTATTCAGCTGTTCTACCTGACCCACAGGCTGTTAGAGCTGACCAGGGCACTCACTTCTAAAAATGCAAAATTTGATTCTGAATTGAATCAAAAAACTGGAAGAAATGGGAAGTGGTAGTGCTGCTGCTATGTAAGACACTCCTGTGCAAAATCCTGATTAGGCATATTCCAGAAAGTTAAACTGAGACTGGATCAGAGCAGAAAGGCTGCAAAGATGCTTAGGAGACTCTACCTTTTAATGGAAGAGATTAGTTTGATTAGCCAAGCAAAGATGAGAAAAAATGGCTTTGTTTACAAATATCTGAAGAATGAAGAAATGCCCTTTAAACTGAAGAGTAATTTTGGCACAAAAGCATATTTGTCTGAACTAGATATGAATAAATCCAGGCTGAAAATTAGGTTAATGTTGTTGACCAGTGGAGTACTCTGAGAGTACTAAGACGAGAAAATTTAGCTCTTTTTAAACTGGAGATTATAGAATGTGTTATCTGTGATAGCAGGGCTTGATGTTCGCTATCAACTAAGGCTTTTTAAGTTCCATTTTCTGAGTATTTGGGAATTTAATGCATACATCTTATATTCAAGTCACAAAGAATCACCTACATTTTCAAACAGCATATTTTCCTTCTAGAGACCTTTTTTTCAGTTTTGATGTTAATAACTGCAGTTAATTTCAGAAATAAAGTAGTCATTAAGGTTCAGATCTGCAAAAAGGCTTACATATAGAAAAGGAAAATTTTAAAATTTCCTGTTCGGAGTTTGTAACTTACAAACCTTATGTAGTTATCTAAGTAATCATACTCAAAAACTGAGCCAACTCCTATACTGCAGTGCTTAATATACTCCTATACTACAAGTCTGCTGAAGATAGAACTGTGGCTGACTCCTCAGTATACCTCTTAGGGCATTATAAGCAGACTTGACTGTTCCTTTTAAAACCAGATGCTAGAAATTGTGGCTATCTTGAGTTTTCTCTTTTATTTACATACATGAAATTTTTTGCCAGTTCTCAGTGTGGTTATGTAATATATGGTGCAAAATAATTCATGCTAAAAATAAAGATTACAGCATTTTTACTAAAGCAAAGAGGGACACAAGGACCATGGACATGTAGCTGCCAGAGAATCTGCATTTAAAAGAATGTGAATTCCAGGAAAACTTCTCGTCTGGCTCCAGCGATATACATTCAATGTGCATATGATATGCATTCAGTATGAATATATGCATATATGATAAGATAATATGCATCGCCAGGAAGGCTTAAGATATACATCTATTGATCCCAAGAACTATCGCCAGATGAAACAACAAGACTACTTTAATATGCAAGAAGGAAAAGATTAACGAAGCCAAAAAGAGTATAAAAAGATACCTCATGAGAACTGATTTCGTGAACCCGCGTTCACCCAGTACCGACCCCGGGCTCGGTGCTGCTTTTGCTCGTGACTTTATTATATGTTATATTTTGATATTTTAATAAATTCCTTTAACCATAAAATTGGCTGATTCATTTATAACAGGTTAGAAGTTGTGTCTTCCAACACTTTGCTCAAATCAAGGTCAGCTTCTAGGCTGCAATATGGACTTGTCCTTCACTCAGGGATTTGTTCATTTGAGCTCTGAAACATCTATGAACATGGAATTTATACAGGCTCTGCAGAGGAATCCTGCCACGATGTTTAACTACCTTCTTGCCAAAGAATTTTTTCTTGTTTCTAATTGCCAGGGTGACTCACGGGTCAGGATTTCCCTGCAGCTGGGACAACAGGGTCTTCCTGGGGTCCATCAGGGTCTTCCTGGGGTCCATCAGGGCAGCACCTGGCTGCCAGCACTTGGTCCACCAGGCAGCACAGCCAATGGGAAGCAGGCGCAGCGTTGATTTCATAGAGAGGCTTGGGTCTTGTGCCCACTATTCTTTAAAAACTAGGGACATGTTTTTCTAGGGGAATTTCTTTCCATTCACTAGCGCAAATTAGAATTTTAATTTGAAGATCTGAATTTTGACAGCTGACTTAATTGGGAAGTATGCCGTGGAAAAGAAAAAATAGATTGTAATTATTTGGTTATAAGATGTCATTGGGATAAAGAGACTAGTAAATTTAAGAGGCTATGAGACCTGTGAGTACAACTCAAGAGGCTCATGATAGACATTTGTTTAGATTTTTGTTTAGAAATGTCTCACAGTTCATGAATTGCTGTATATCTTTTGACTTCTTTTTCTCTGTCATTGAGCTTCTTTGGTTGGTTATGGTCTGTCAACCTGCCACTTTGAACCTAGTTATTCATTTGTATGTCACTTAAAGCATTGCCTTAGGGGTTAAACAATTTTTTTCTGATGTATATTTACCTGTAAACTTTCCACACTTCAGTACATGGACCATCAACAGCAGTTTATACTGCTCCTAAAACAAGTCACTTGTATTGTAATTTATGTTTGTTATAAACTGTTATTTACACAGCAAGCTGTAACCATGATTTACAGTGATCACATTAATTGACTACATTTCATTGTGCTCCTCTGCTGCCAGTAATTTGGCCATAATTTTTACAGAATTTATTCTTGTTTTACAATGTGGGAAGCCCATTGGCCTTTTATGAAACAACACGATCAGTGGTGTTCCACTAACTGGCTGGCAGAAGTGCAAAAACGGTAAAGCCATCGTTCTCTACTGTAAGGACAAAGAATGAGATTCCAGCACTGTGCAAACTTTATATCAGGCACAAAAATCAAAGTTTTGTCTGGTGAAGCTGTGACCCACATATCCTTCAAGGTAGCATATGAGGCTGCAGTCTTCTGCACCACCAGTCTCTGGTAAATACATTAAATAAAGTAAAGATTCAACACACAAGCATTAAGTAAGTCCACTGAGTTGTGCATTATTCTGAAAGTTGCTGAGCAGCAGAAGGTAATCATTCAGTAGAGTCAAGATGAATAAAATAAAAGGCTATCTCATGTTACAATTGATTTCAATCTGCTGAAATATGCACTGCACATTTTGATTAGCTGGGTAATGCAGTGTATGCTTCTGCTAGGAAGGAGAAATCCAGCACTTTATTGTACTCCTTTTGGCTGCCTATCCATTCATCAAAGCTTTCCTAATTTGCATTCTATTTCCTTTGATGCAATCAATATGAACAATAGAGGGTGTTACCTTGCATTTCTATACTTTGATCTGATTTGGCATTTGTGAGCAACACAGTCTAGCAATGTTGCAGCTTAGAAAACATTTTGCTACTGCCATCAATTACATTGTTCAGTGACCTTCCTTCTCCCTGCTGTGCTTTGAAAATACATGTATATATTTCAAGATGTCTTTTTTGCCTACACTATTTGTTTTACAGAGCAACACACTGTGAAAATGAGAGATGGTAAACAACATCCTTAATGTTTAAGATGAAGAAGCCAATGGCTACTTATCCACTATTATATTGATGTACAGTTGCTCTTACAGTGAATGTAAATAATAATGCCATTAATCCACATCATAAAGAACTACATGCATAGCCTCCAGCACTGTGGTATGCATTACCAGTTCCTGGACTGGAGTTTTTTACTCCCTCAGGAAGATGTGTTTGTTGATGTGATCTCAGTTCTTGAAAAAATAGAAATGTAACAAACCTGGTGGTGCATTACGAAATAACAGTAGTGGTTTTTTGGTTGTTGGGGGATTTTTTGTTGCTTAGTTTGTTTTGTTTTTTTTAGTTCTAACTTGTAAAAATGAATAATATATGGACCTTTTCTATTATTTTTATAATTATACCTTAGGAAATTTATGACTCATGATGATTCTACAGCATATATTTGGATGCATCACTCCTATGCTGTATACCTGAGTTCTTTCACTGGTAGAAAGGGATAATAAAATTAATTTATCATTGCTTTAAAATTCTCAACTATAAAAGAAGAATTGTGTGTATTATATTAGCTCACAGGGCAAAAGAAATATTGTTGATAATTAAAGTCATAGGCAACTTCTTCTCCATAAAGAACTGAGAGGAAAAAAATAGTTCAATTAAGTCACTATTCTCTCTATAAACATTAGAACATCTTAAATCTAAATATGATACTACTGTTTTTATCATTAAACGGCTCAAAATACTTTTTGCAAATCTGGGATCAGAAGTAAGAGTGATGCTCCAGGCTTCCCAGTCAAATTCCATCTGTAAGACATTTCATCTTTCAAATTGTAAGTTTGCATGTGTACTCCTGCCTGCTGACATAAAACAGCTCTATAATATTGTTCTCACTACCTTAATATTCCTGTCTGATTTTCTATCCAAGAAACACTTACCTCTGAGGATCTGGGAAGATAAACTAGTCCTGAAAACATCTTCTGAGCCTGGAACATCTGTTAATCCTGTTTCAGGCTGCCTGCACAAAGAATCAAGGGGGGATAGCTGTCACAGAGAAAGTCTTGTTCAAATGAAGGGTAGCAAGCAGAGCAGAAAGAAATGCAGGACTTGTAAAGAAGAATAAATAAAATAAACAAAAAAGAACTGTTGAAAATGCTTACGGAAAGTGGAAGTATCATGCCTGGATGTTTTAATACAGTTTTCTATATAGCTAATACATTATTTGCCCAGAGAACATCCCCCAGAGATGCATTTGTCTTATTTGAAAGGAATACCTGGGTGTCCACGAGCATATGGGCATGCTAACATGAATGATACGAGCAAAGTACATTTACTTCTATCTTTAAAAGGGAACAAACAGGTAAAATTCAATAAAGTGCCTGTTTTTATGTGTAGGCTAAAAAGACTTGAAAATCTAAAGGGAACATCTATCAACTGTGATGGAGAGAAGCAGGGAAAACATAAATTTCTGTAATGTAGGTTATTTATTCTACTTATTACAGCAAACACTTGCTCATAGGTGGTCTATTAAGAATGCAAAACAGTTTTCTTTGTCACCTCCTGCCTTTTCTAACAGTCAGATCTGGGGTTGAAGTTTTCCATTCTTTTCCTAAAAAAGGTGGATGTATCATTCCTTTTCTTTTACTGATTAACATTTTTCTCTAAATCCTTTCTGCTCCGAGCATCACAAGCTCTCCACTAAATTGTCTGTCTTCTTTTTACTTCTTCAACTTTCTTTTCTCCCTTGCCCTCTTTTTTTGACTCCTCTTCCTATTTCTAGTGTGTATAATATTTTGATTTAAAAAATCCCACCACCTAGACACTAATATTTTACTCACACTCATTATGCTGTTCATATTTTTTGCCTGTCTCTGGCTCTTAGTGTATTGGGTGTTTGTGCTCAGGTGTTGGCAGTGGGGGCTGCAGGGCAGCCTCTGTCAGGAATGGCCAAATCCTGTGCCAGATGTGGCTGATTCCAGCCAGCTCCAACTGACCCACCATGGCTGAACTCTGCAGTCAAGGTCGTGGCACTTCTGGGAAAGCATATTTAAGAAAGGGACAGGCAGCAAAGAATGAGGGGAAAAAATATACAAGAAACATCCCATCTAAAAAATGAGAACTAAATATTTTTAAAACTATAGTGAAGTTGGATGAAAAATATAGCTTTCTGAAAAATTCAGTCCCTTCATACATGAAAGAATTTAACTGAATTACAATATTCTATATGAAGGATAAAGTTGAAAAGGGAGAATAGTAAGAGAGACCTTGGGGTGATTGTGGACAGTAAATTGTAGATGAACTCATTCAGTGCATCTCAAGGGAGAATGGCATATGGGATTTTTTGTCTGCCTGCACTAAAGAATGAAGTCATGCAGAAATGAAGTGTTAATCTCTGCACAGCTCTTACCAGGTCATGTCAGGAATTCCGTGCTAAATTCACGCATCTCGATACCAGAAATATATAGACAGCTCTAGGGGTTTTTCTAGGCAGGTAGTTCAGAGACAGAAGTACTGAAATGATTGCAAACCAGGCAGATTGATTTCTGAGAAGAAAAGCAAAAGCAGTATAAAAGCTAAATGCACAGCATATATAAAACAGCCACAAATATGCTTGCATAGAGGAAAGTTTGATTTGCCTTGGGTTACTCATTTTGCTTTTACTCAAGCAAAGTGTGATGTAGCTTTCTGTGAAATAAAAAGAGAGAAAAGCTAAACCTACCAGGACAAATGCTGGACAGTGACTTGACTTTTGGAATAACCCCAAATATAGGGATGTACATTATATATTTTGGAATTTTCACTCTAAGAAGTATTGCTAATCTCTGGATGAGGGCAGAATCCTTGTGGTCAATGGAGACATTTTTCCATTAGGTAATTATTCCTTGTAATTTTTCCTCATCTATCTCATGTGCATAAAGTCAGAGAACCAGGTAGCAGAAATTAATTAGCCTCAGAAGGAAGACCTGTTTCCTTAAACAACAAGGCTAAAGAGGGAAATGCACAGAAAACCTTTCAAATAGAAATGCTAATATATCTTCATATCTCCATTGGTTTATACCTTAAAATGATCTTTTTTGTAGTTTCCTTTTCAGGAAAAGGAAACTTTGCTTTAGACCTTACTCACAAGTAACAGAAAACTTGACTCCAAGAGCGGTCCCAGCTATCAAACCAGGAGGAAAAGATGAGCTTCTTGATTCCTCATGCAATCATTTCCTCACTGTAATTTTTCTGTAGGAGTTCAAAAAGGTGTGTTTTGTGAAGCATCATTGCAAAAATTGAATGACAGGCATCTATGGTTTCATTACACTGAAAGTAGGCCACCTTCAGTATATTCATCAATTTGCATGCTATTCCTCTTGATGGCAGGTGAAGCAATAATAAATAATGCACAAAGGAAGTTAATCTGTTTCCAGAGTATTTTAATAAATAAAAGGTACAAAGCCATTCAGGCCTTGGGCTTCTTGCCAGAGCCTGATGTGAGAGAAATACCAAAAGCACATGAATCACCTCCAAAATCCGTTAAGCTGCTTGTTCCAATTTCAAATTTGTATTTATTTTTTCCTCTCATAGAGTGTGATTTGATTTCATACAGGAATAACACTAATAATATAATGATTTTATAAGAAAAGATAAAGTGGAACATATCTACCAAGGGAAATTATTGTTGCATCAATTTCTAATTATTCCTCCTATTAGCCTTTTATTTTTTGTGTCTAGTACTGTAGTGAAAAAAACCCCAGAAAGTCAGCTATGACTTTTGTCTAGCACTCATGTTGGAATGAACTGTACATGGAGAGGAAACTGAAGTTGCACACATTAAGAGCTGTAAATTCATGTTCTGCTGCCCAAGGAGAAGGTACTGAGAAGGGATGCAAAATGTTTTCCTTCACTTGCACGGAGTTCCTTTGGGTCACTGCTTTCACCAGACTTGTGTATTTCTGAGCTAACTGCTCTCCTATGTCACCATGGGCCTCTGCAGCCACCTTTACTCATTTAGTATCACAAGAGAAGAATAGATGCTTGTGTAAGGACTAAAAAATACAGTTCTATGGAGATTCATACTTTGCACTTCAGTAGAAGAGGTAGAATTTGCCACCACCTGCAACTAAGATAGATACTCTCTGTATGGGTAAACACAAATAAGAGCATGAATCACATTGTTCAGGGATTGATTAATTAAAAAAAAAAATACTGTGTATTTTTCTGCTGTTAATCAAATGCATTTCATAGAATCAAAACAAGCAGTAACATCGTCTATAGGCTGCTCATCAGTGTAAACAAAAGTAAACACTAGTTAACGTGCAACTGTTTGGAAACACAATATTGTATAGCATCATTGGTTCAGCCTCAGAAAATTCTTATTCCACTTTTCACTTCCAACAGGTAGTTTATCCATTATCTTGAATGATTTTTTTTTAAAGGACTGTGGATAAATGGATGCATCTGTCCTATTTTGCATTTTGTTCAGGCTATTAGAAAAGTAGTTCTTACATTTATTTAAATTTAGTGGCTTACTAGCCCAAAAATATCTTGGTGAGCTAATAAATGTTATCAATATAGAGTAAGATTTATTAATAATTGGGAAAAAGCAATAATAAAAACTAACTCTAGCAATTAAAAAAAATCTTATATATTTGCCAGGTAATGGAAAAATCCCACAGAAACTACATAATATCCCACAATGTTTTAGAAATTGTCCAATTTTCCCAAAAATATAAAGTAGCAATGTTTAATTCTAGTCTCAGAATCATGACTAAGTACTAATGGATGCTGGAAATATTATTATGGGTAAATATGCTTTTACAAAGATGGTAGAAGCAATTATTAAAAATTCTGAAAGTATTCACAGCAAGGGATTTAATATATTCCCTATACTTTATATTTTTTACTGAAAGAGGCAGGGTGGGGATCATTGTGAAGCTGAGAGCTCTGCTCCTGCAAAGTATGAATTGTAGAAATATCACAGTATATTTAAATCTAAATGTGGTTAAATGCATCTAAAAGATTTGCATTCTTTATAAAAATGTTATAAAATGGACACAGTCAATTGCTGTCCAGTATCTTTAACAGTTGCTCCTGCATGTGCATTAAGATATTCATATTTTATAAATTTTTTTTGTCCCACCCTGTTGGATCTGCTGTGTGAAAAGTCCTGGAATTAAGAACATAATCCTCTTGTCACAAATGAATGTATCAGCTCCCTGACTGTTACCTACAAAAAGAGAGAGAAAAAACATTTGTGTTGGGTTTCTGTTTCTTTGTTATGTTTGTCATTGTTACTCAGTTTAGTGAACTTTTTTTTCTTCTATTTGGCATGTTTTAGGATTGTTCTGACAACAGGTATAGGCTCATGGATATTGGAGAAAGAAATATACTGGCTTGGGATAGCAGTTCTACTTCCATTGTGCACAGAAGTGGAGCAGATTATAAGTGGTTCTACACAAGAGAGCTCATAACTGGGTCCTGAGGCTGAGCAGTGAAGGGCAGCATGAATTCAAGCACTTTCACATCCAGGCAACAGTGGCCTGAAAGCCAGCTTAAGCCTTCTTAAACTTGCTTGCAAGTTTAAAAACCAGCAACAACAACAATCTCTCCCCAAATGATAAAATCATGTGAAATATATAATAAGGATGTTTCTAGTGGAAAATACAGCAAGCATCAGGAATGGCCTATGTAGCTGTAGTTCCAATGAATGTTGGAAGGATCTGAAATCATCATCTGTTTCAGATGATGCCACAACTGTTGTTCTTGGGATTTTTAATTAAAATGTTGATTATATGTATGTCTTCATTTCTTCTTTTGTATCCCCCTCTCACTGTGTTCAATCTCCTTCTTTACTTTAATCTATTTTTTTATGTTATGTACTGCTTTCCCACTAATCTTTTAAACGGAATGACTTACAAATAATGCAAGCTCCCCTGGAGCCCCTCTGTGTTCAGCTGAACTGGTTGCATATATGTCACAGCAGTTTTCTTTTAATTTCTGCACACCATGAAATCAAAATACAATTTTTTTTCCCTAGCATATCATACAGGTTGTTAACTCAGGAATATGTTTACTCAATTAATTCTGACCACTCCTTGCCTTCTGAAAAATAGGGTCAGTTATGTTGATATCATAATCCCAGATATTTTGACATTCCTTCAAGTTCAGACTTACATATTCTACAGGCCCCATGAAAAGGGCCCTTCAGAAAATCTTGTACCTAAGAATTCGTCCAAGAGTATTTATAGGCATGAGATTAACTAGGTTTTGATATATATACAAGGTTTTAAAATGTTGATATTAACAACGAGTGAGGTCAGATCCACACTCTTTTCTGAATATAAGAAATTATTAAATTTAGTTTCAGTAGTTCAGTCAGGTCCAATAACAGTCAAATTTTACTGTTAGAGCTTGGAAGATGAGTGACATAGGAAAAATCAGCATTTAGAAGTAGAAAAGTCAAAATCTATAGTGGAAGAAAATGTCTCTTGTCTTCTGCAGGACATTGTAAGCAACAGAGAGGAAACAAAACAAGACATGACACAGTACTTGACTGCAATTTTAATGAGTTCCATTAAGGGATCTTTTAGGTTTTTTGACTAACACGATCCTTTACAAAAATATGTCTAATTGAAGGGCAGTTTTCCAATCATCTTTGTTTTAGCAACCATGACACACTATTATAAGTCACAAAATAGTTCTCTCTAGCAAATACTTTCAAAGATTAATTGTAAACAATTCAAACTACTAATAAAATTCTTTTTTTTATTAAGTATGGTTTAAAAATGGATCATAATTTACTTTTAATATATTATTCCATTTTCACTATGCAATTTCCAAAAATAACTTTTCAGCTGCGGACCCCAAATCAAATTGTTTTTACTCAGTAGTGGACAGCTAGTTACCTTCATCATATTGCATTATCTCTGCTTTCCATGATAAACATTCTTAGTGCAGCAGAGCAATTATCAGCTAATGAATATCACTGATGAATATTTATACAGATCTTTTTTGAAACATTTTCACCTACATCTATCACTGTTTAGCTAAAAAAACCAAGCACTATGTTCCTGAGGATAATGCAAATTGAACCTAATCTTTTGTTTTACAAACAGCAAAATTCAAGGGCCTTCAGTAATGAAAAGAAACATACTTTAGCTCAAAGTATTCTGTACTCATAGAGTTCCCCAAAACTATATTCTTCTAAAACTAAATTTGTCTTGAACCAGGGTTTCAAGGCTAAATGTTCTATTTTGACATTTCTAATACAAATATATATATACTTTTTTTGTGAATAGTTATGTTTTTATGCATATATATATATATTACACAGCCATTAAGATACTGAATAGCTGTAGCTTTATTTTAGGATACAAGGTGGTGCTGTTTCTTTTTAAAACCGAAAATAATGTGTTGATGTGATCCTGCAGAAAGCAGAAGTAGGGACACAATATCTTATCAACTGCAGTTCTTTTAAGAAGCCAACTTCTCTATCTCCAGTTTATTTAATTGTTATGCAGTTAAATAAGACATACATGCATATGTACATATGTTCATACATTTCAATAAGCAGGTTTAAAGCAATAACAGACTTTAACTTTGTACATAATGCTGAATTTGAGTATTTTCGTGCAGGGTCAGTGTCTTACATTAAAATTAACTTACATTTTATTGTAGAACTCATGTACTGGCACCTTCTTAAAGAGTGATTCTTTTCTCTATACTGTACATGAATGAAGGATATTGGAACATTTGAAACTCCAGTTTTACATAAATATTAAATTTATCTGACCTATTTACTTATGTTTTTTACTGTTATGTCAATTAAGTCCTGTAAAACAATGTCAGAACTTATACTTTTAATTAAAGCTTAGAACTGTGATACCTTACTTTTCCCCATATCAACATAAATGTTATACCATAAATTGCAAGACTCATTTTAGATTTTTTTTTTTAAGAAAGTTCACTAGGCAGCCAGGTGTTGATAATCCTTTTGAGTAGCAGAATATATTTGGTACCTAGCAGAGTCAGGCCCTTGCACAAGTTGCATTTGGTGCTTTCATGGCCCTTCTGAAAGCTCACATTTTGAGATAGAATTCAAGGAACTTTAGGCCGTGGGTTAATGAAATATCAGGCTAAATGAACAAAAAGAAACTATTAAAATATAGTAATGTCATCATACTGCTTCCATTAGCATAGATGGTTCAAAATGTCCATCATGTTAAGATTCATGATCCTGAAAACTTGTGTTATAGTCATACTGTTCACATGTACAGTTCCACTGAAATTGATGTGATTACTTACATAAGAGACAGTCATGGCTAATTCTTTGCTGAACTGCAGACCTTAACTTCTATAGATAGTGTTGAAATACATTGCTCATCTTGACAACAGATTCTTCTTATATAATCAGGACAAAAATAAGTATTTTCAGGCACCTCCACAACATGCCCAAGTTCTTACATCCTGAGTATCCTAGACAGCATCTTGTGGGACTAAAATACTTTGTATTAAGCAGACTGTTAAAATATACTAGTAACATCAATGGGTTTGTTTGTTTGGTTTTTTTTCGTTTGTGGCACGAAAGTGCTTCTGTAGAACTGTAGCCCAGGTAAAAGTTTTATTGGTCTGTCTCTGCAGTTACATACAGTTATTTTGAACACAGCGGTACATAGCCACGGAGTCTTGACATTTGATTGCAATCTACATCTTTTGCTTTGTATGGTTAGATCTTTAGCATCTCTCTCCAACACCTACTTTTAACCTGTAATGTGTATGTACATGTGCACAAAATATTTAAATCCTTTTACAAAATAGTTTTAGTGAATCATAGTTACCTAAGTAGGTAACTAAATCACTTCCACAGTTATCTATAAACCGAAAGAAATACTCAGATTTCAAGATCAGTAGCTGTTTACCATAAGCTGTTTAATGACTGTCTATTTAAATCATTGAGCCTGATAAAAAAACCTGTGTGACTGCGCCTAAACAGAGTGTAAGTGATTCTCATATTAGAGGATAAAAATGAAGGGAACAGATCTTTCAGACATACTCAGAATATGGTCTAATAAAAACCTGCAGCAAGATATAAATTTTCCTCCCTTCTGATGCCAAGACTGATACTTCAAAATACTTATTGTTGATAACAATCATGGGGCTTGAGCAATTTTTGAACTTAGAGGTCAATCAGGGTTAAAAAAACCACAACAAAATAAAGAAAACAGAATAGCAGCATACCTAGACAATTCTCTGTAAGGGATCTCTCTGTCTGAAGCTGATGACAGCCTCTAAGATGAGAACAGATCCTTCTGGGTTTTGCTGTCTGCTACCGTACATTTGTCTCTCAGTTTCGCGACAAATTAGCAAAAGCTTTTGTAACCAGCTACTAATTTGAGAACATTAAAGCAAACATGACAGAATTTACCTTTTGTGACATATCTTTCTTTTTTAATACTTTATTCTAGGCTGACTTTTTCTTTCCTTTTTATCAGGTTATCTAAATGGGAATATCTGTTTAAAGAGCAGCATAGAATGTCCAAAATTATGATAAAAAGTATAATTTTCTAGCAAGTAAAGGTCAATAAAGCTAAGTCATAAAGCTAGATGACTAAAGTAAGGTTAATTTAACTGGGTCTAGTAAGCCTCTACTCAACAAAAGGTGTAGAAATCTAAGAGGAAAAGAAGAAATAATTGAATGAGAAATGTGCACTACGATATTATCAAAACTTACACAAAAATGTAGCAGTAGGGATAACACTAGTTATGGGAAAAATTACCTTACTGGCATGGATAAAGTCATCTCTAGATAATGACGAAGACTAGACAGAAACATGAATCTGACAGCTTCTGAGTCCTAAGGGAAGAGTTTGAGGTAATGGAAAAGATGTTGTCTTTATCGGGACAGAAGCTCAATTGACATCTCCACTGAGTATTGTACACATTCAGAGTGCAGAGGGGAAGGAATAGATTTGCAAATACCAGAAGTTATTATTTAGAGGATGGATATATATTTTAAGGTAAAACTCACAGATTTTAAATACATATGGAGTCACATACAGCACATTAGCTGTGAGACATTGCTCCTTTCCCCATATGAGCTAACGATTGATGGACAAAGGGGAAATTTGAGCTTTTGGACTATGCACTAGAATGCATAATGCATTACATTTTCCAATTATGCTTATCACCTAGTGGAAGGTCACCAGCAAGCATAAAATTGAAATGCTCTGATTGAGCATGCTGTTCAGGATTTCCCATTTGTTGGGTTTTTTTTTTCCCTACCTGCAATTTCCCATTATGCATAGTAGTTTTCCCACTTTATTCATAAGATACAGGTTTATTTTTGTGCTCTTACTGATTATGATTATTCCTCATATCAGAAGGTCTGACCCCAATATCAATGAGGGCAATAGACCTAAGTTTGCAGCTTTGTTGAATTTTATGATGATTACAGTAATCATTAGAAGATCTTACGCATGAAAAGCAACTTTCATTCAAATATAAGAGTGATGTTAGGTATTGTTATGTTTTTCTGACAGTTAGGGAAAGGTTAGCAAACTTTATTTTGCTTTATGACAATTTACTTAATAAATTAATTTGAAAAAGTGTTAGTTGTTCAGTCACTAAGAATTAACTTGAAATCTTTGGGATATATGCTAGCCATCCAGGAGAAAATTATTTACATGAAGTCAATAGATGTGGGGCATGTTCAAGTGTGTACAAAACTGGCATCCAATGCTGACATACATGACCACATGAAATAAGGTTTGTTAGCCAGAAACTCCTTATTGGTTTCCCTGAATCAGTCAAAAATATTAGTATAGACAGGTGGCAGTTTTTGTTTATCACTAAGACCATGGAACATACAGCGGCCATTGTTAGTGTGACATGCAAGTATATTTTATTTGGTAAGAGAGGCTTGATTTGTCTATCACTAATAGCAGAGGTTCCAAATGTCCAGTTTTCATTCTCCAAGCAGTTGCCTTAAACTATATAGCAACCATATGGCCCTGGCATTCCTGGTAGACTCCTTAGCCATGAAGAATGATCCTTATCACCAGAGTTGAAAGAGAAGAAAATACAGATAAGCACTACTCTATATTACCTAGTGAATGCTGGTGTTCCAGTTGGGTGTCTAGTTTGTTTGTTTATGTTTTTGATTGTTTTGTTTTGTTTTGTTTCTCTTGTGCTGGAAAAGGTTGTGGAGACAAGGAGAAGTGCTGTGTCCTGCACTTGGATCACAACAATTCCATGCGATGCTACAGACTGGGGGAAGAGTGGCTGGAAAATGGCCTGGTGGAAAAGGACCCTTGGGTGCTGGTCAACAGCCATCTAGACATGAGCCAGCTGTGCCCAGGTGGCCAAGAAGGTCAATGGCATCCTGGCCTGTACCAGTAATAATGTGGTCAGCAGGACCAGGAAATGTTTATAGACATAGTGCACCTCCTTGCACTCGGCACTGGTGAGGCTGAACCTCAAATCCCGTGTTCAGTTGTGGGCCCCTCACTGAAAGAAGGACATTGAGGCACTGGAGCATGTAAATAAATAGGACAACAAAGCTGGTGAAGGGTCTAGATCACGAGTTTTACAAGGAACAGCTGAGGGAGTTGGGGATGTTTATCCTGGAGGAAAGGAGGCTCAGGGGAGACCTTATCACTCTCTACAATAGAAAAGAGGTTGTAGCCATGTGAGGGCCAGTATCTTCCCCCAAGTAACAGCTGATAGGACAACAGGACATGGCCTCAAGTTTCACCAGAAAAGGTTTAGATTGGATGTTAGGGAAAGTTTCTTCACTGAAAGGGTTGTCAAACATTGGAACAGGCTGCCCAGGGAAGTGGTGGAGTCCCCACCCAAGGAGGTATTTAAAAGATGTGTAGACATGGTACTGAGGGACATAGTTTAGCAGTGGCTTAAAGGTTGGGCCCACTCATCATACAGGCCTTTTCCAACCTGAATGATTTAATGACTCTATATAAGCAGTTTTGGCTGCTATATATTCATTTTACTGAGTTTCAGAAAAAAAAGAGGATGATCTTTGTGGCTGCAAGCTTATTTGTCTTTGTTGAGTTTTATGGTTCAACCACAATTAAGGACTAATCCATACACCTGCTCCTTACCTGTTGACCAGCTCAACCTGCCTTTTTCCATTGAATGGATTTTGATGGGCACCATGCTATGATGGTTTTGGTAAGACATAAATTATTGTGACAAGTAGAACTATTTACAATTTCACAAAAAGTTTTCAAGTCCTGCTCTCTTCAAATCTTCTTTTGTGCATTCAAATACTTAAAAAGCTATGCTCTACAATATTGAAACCTCTTTCTGCTTTTATTTCTGAGATATTTTGTTGTGAAGTTTATTTTTTGCTTTTAAAAGATTAAAAAATTCATTCTAATTACGAAGATATTTCATTTTTGGTTGATCAAGACGCTTTTCTTCAGATCACACAAAAATCTTTCATTTGTATTCACTTTGATGAGAGAAAAATCAAAGCTTTTCCATCTTTAAATGGAAATAAATAATTTTTCTCATGACATCTTGCATCCATCATCAAGTCTAAATTCATGTGTGTTTTCCATGTTACAAATATAACATAAATTTGAATTCAAGGCAAAGGCAAATAGTTGTTTGTTTGTTTATTTTGGTTTTTTGTTGGATAAAAATTGTAGGGATGATCTCCTGATGTGATGTGAAATGATTGTTTTGGGAACAAAGATCCCTGTCTTGGCTTAGTCTCTGAATAACTTATCTCAGCTCACCTTTTTAAATCTGATGAATTAGGGATTTAACAAAGTTCCAGAAGTATTTTGCTAATACTCTAACCTTTCTTGTCTCTTACTGAAGCTTGTGAAGAGTCTTTCACATAGCACTTATGCACACTGCTGTCATATCTTTGAACATTAAATATGGTGGAATTAGCAGGGGATTGCATATAACCTGTGGTGGAATCCAGCCTGAAATTTCTCCTTTATTGAAAGGAGCCAATTCCCCTCTTTATTAAATGGAATCATTTTATCCTTCCTGTAAAACTGACTATTATAAAATATTAATCTAGGTAGTAGGTACAAGTTAAGTGAATCTTGAGATGTCCAGAGTATGGAAGTGGCAATATAATCATTTGATGTAGAGAAGATGCTTCAAGAAACTAAACATTAAACTAATGGCTTTTATTTATAAACAGGTGACATAACTTATTGTTACACTTAATTACATCTGGCATCTGCAATACTCAATTATGTTGGCACTCATTTACCCAAGTAAATACTCATTAAAACAAATATCTGTGCTACAAATAGGAATTTATCTTACTCTTGCTATTGCAAAAATCTAAGACTGAAAAAATCTCAAGGAAAAGGAGCGTCGAGAGCCACCTTGCAGACTAAGATCAATTTGAGAAAACATATGTTGCAAATAGACAGTGAGAATATTTGTATGCAAAAGTTTTAAAGGGCTTATAAGGGAAGGACCACAGACTTTGGAAATGGAGATGCATTATTTTAGTCCAGCTGAAATACAATCAGTAAAATGTGAAAGAAGCAATTGTCAGTTGAATAAGTAACAATAAGTAGCAAATATGTCCTCTGGGTTGCCTAATTCTAGAGCAAGTATCAGAGTCCTTGTATCTAATTAGGTACCTCAAAGGCATCATCAATTTTTTCTATTTTGCCTAACCTGGCGTGCAACGAAGCAATATTAAGATCAAATATCAAATTCAAAGAATTCACTTTGAAACTTAATAACATATTATTTGCTAAAGTAAATATTTTGGTCACAGTGGTGACAGGTGTGCCTGTATAATTGTGTATTTTTTAAAGTATCCCAGTACTCTCAAAGCTAACTAACATATGGTGCTAGAATAACTGCTTTAAAAGACACGTATGTCAGCAGTGGATGTAGATCTAAATTTTTATATACACACAAAATTCTTTACATAAAACATCTTTCTTAGGTATGACATTGCATTCTACATTATGCTGAAGTTTGTATGATGTTGCACTTTTCCTTAGTTGAAAAGGGAATTGGAAGAAGCTACTACTTTTCTAGCGCTTGATCTCACGAAGAGTCAAACCCTTTACATTCATGCAGCAAAGCACTTAAACACATACTTCAGTTTAAATGGTAAAACACAATCAGCCAGGAGTATGAACATATTTAGAATCACCCAAGTACAACTCTGGACATTTAGTGCCTTGCAGCACCCAACCCTTAATGCTGTACAAGTAGCAGACATGAATGCATTGTTTAGCCTTTATGTGAGGAAGAAAAAAGATGCATGGGTCTGTTAGTGACATTCAGTGTATATTGTAAACATCTGCAGCTGCACTATTTTTAAAGCTTGGCTTATTTTTGCAGCTGAGTGAAAGGTACTGCTTGGTTACAATGCATAGAAAATCCAATTAAGGGAATGGAGCTGCTGGAATTCTTTTTACATTAAGATCAAAACTAGCTTTGCTAAACCATGTAATTTTTTCCAGTAAGCATAGAACAGAGACATTCACATGCATTAAAAAGAGTTTCTCCATGCAATAAATGTTAGACATTAGCCATTATCTTTTTTTAGTGGTGTATTTGTCATTCATATGAAAGATTTGAATAATTGTATAGTAAATGAATTTCAGGAAGAACATAAATTACAGGTACTGAGGAAAACATTAGAATTCTGAATAACGTCTTTTTTATTTATTGTCATTGTACACAGCATTTGTATTGTCTCTGAATGTGTCTATAAACATTTCCACTTATCCATACTCTGTAATAACAACAGTTGCAATTAGTTCTTTCACAGTGAATTGAGTACTGATATTTCCTCTCTCTTTGGTGAAAGGAAAAAAGAAAAATGAGGAGTGTACCTCATAAGGCATGGAAAAGGAAGCATAGCAAATACGACAAGTTTCTTGCATGCCTGAGAATTTTGCCTTGGCATTTGGATGAGGTGACATGGAAAGGTAGGCAGAATGAGAGATAACATATCTAAACTGGCTTGTACAATGTGAGATGTTCCCCTCTTCGTTCCAACTGTCTCCAAGCAACAACAGCAAAATCTCTTGAGTTAATGTACCAAAAAATAAACCAAAGCAGAACCTTTCCCTTTTTTTTTTTTTTTTTTTAAATAATCTTTAAAAGAGAAATGCAGAAGGCAAGAAAGGAAAGATAAAGAAATCTCCTTCTGTTAGTTTAATACATTTGTGATTCTCTTAGGTATCACAGGGACAATCTTGATTTAGAGGTGTAGATGATAAGGAGAAGATGCTAAACAAGGTATGCTTTCCTCAGATGAACCAAGGTGAATTTTCTCCTGTGGAACCCAGCATAAATCAAAGATGCTAGATTAGCAATAATTCATTTTTCTTTAGGAATATTGCTGCTAGCAAAGAGGAGAAGGAGATCGTTGTGTGTTTTTAATGAGTTTCAGTTTACTTTCAAAGCTTCTGAAAACTCTTTGAAGTGGATTGGAGATTAGGAGAGTGAAGATAGTTTGAAATACTTATTTAATTCTATCATTTTTTCCCAAAGTATTCTTACCTATCTACAAACAATTCAATTTTATTGTATGGATACACAGCACTTTACCATCCATATTGCTGCATTTATGGCTTTGGCCATTCACTTAGATGAAATCTATCAAAGTATTTTAGGAAAATATTAACATTGTTACCTTTCAAAAAGCAGAGAGGGCTACTTTAAAATATATTCACAAGTCCTTGCTTCCTTAGTAGTTTTATTATGATCCTTAGGTAATTTCATTTAAATTAATAACTTAATATCATGTTGTACTAATTAAGTGATAAGAAGCACACATGAAGAAAGAACAGAGAAAAAATGGCAGGAGGACTAAATAATCTGCCTCAGCTGCTCCCAGGCCATCTGCAACAGAAGACCCTCCATCTCAACCAGACCAGAGGAGCATAGGGACACAATGGAAGTCAAGAACTCAAAGGGTTCTAGAGGAATGTCCACCTTGCTCAGGCCCCTCCGGGGACTGTCCCAGCAGTCACTGGATCTGCTGTCCTGGCATGAGACCCATCATAATGATGGGAAGTAGGTCTCTCGACAACCTTCAGACTAAAGGGGCTCACTCTCTAGGAATATGTAATATAATATTTGATGCATGGAAAGAGCATGTTTGGTATTGCACAAGGCTTATTTTAGCCTCCTTTAGGGGAGGAACCAGAGGAAGAAAAAGGGTGGTATTTAGTTGTGTGTAGGAAGAAGTGTGGTAAATAAAGGGATTTTCATGTAAATAGTTTATTAGTCAATACATTTGTCTGTCCATGCCCTACCCTGTGCCTGATCACCTCAGTCTGTCATATCTCCTTATCATCATTTCACTAACTATTTTTCAATAATGGGTTCTTCAGTCTGTGTGTGTAAGGGAGTCACTGCAGATGTTTGAGTGAATGTGTGAACAATAGCAAAGATCAAGCTGGATTAGCCAGTTATTAGGGGAAGTGTCCAGAGAGCCAGGAGGGTGGGCTGTGTGGGCCTCAAAGGGACAGCTCTGGGTGGGGGAGAACTTCTGTCTCCAAGGTCAAGAGCACAGGTAGGTTGGCTATGGGTGTCTGTGTGTGAGTGAAGGGTTCTGTACCAGCCAGTGGAGTGGGACTGAGGCCTTGGGGGCTTGTATACCAGAAGCCAGCAACTGGAGAGACTGGGATTAAAGAACACCTCCTGGGCAGAATGAATGTCTGAGCCCAGGTGCTGGATGGACCCACCTTTTACATATGCACATAAGCATTTTTGCCCTGTCAGAACCCCATCCTGCTCAGTCACAGGGGGGAGGAGAAGGAGAGCATTGGTGCTCTAAGTGTTCATGTGAGTGCTCTGTGTGTCTGCTGTGGTCTGTGGCCAGACTTTTGTATATGCATATATGCATATATATTGTAGACAGCATAAACGACTTGTCAGGCATTCACACCCAGACTCACTCCTGGGGAGACTGGGTGACTGAATCAGACTAGAAGGGAACCAGACCCTAGAGACTGCCACAGGAGGTCTGGACAATGCAGGTGGGATCTTCTAGATTTCCAAACTTGCCTAATTGTGTAATCTCTACATCACTCAGGGTAGAATACCACCTGCAATTCAGAGAATCACTTTTTTTTAAATTTTATTTTCTGATCTTCTGTCACCCAGGACACTTCTATTCATTTTAGATGCATGACTGCAAAGTCAATGTAAAGTTGGTTTGTCTTTTTATAAATGTGAAAGGTATTCAGAAGTGACTTTTTTTCCAAAGCTTAACAACATTAAAATTCTTTTTAGCTGGCTGAAAATGTTAAGATTTTATTGGTTTGTCAGTTTTTACAGGAACAGACAAAACAGATAATGATGAAAAAGAAGCAGAAATATAGATTTTCTTCCTATTTTGGCAGCCTTTCTTATTTAGGTTTTTTGTTTAAGGTATGTTTTCAAATCAAATCCTTTTTTCATTATATTTTTGTTAAATACATTCATTATACCCAACACAAATTCTCAAGAAATAAGAAAATGTAATTACCTGCATTTTAAAAATGGGGTTAAATGAATAAGGGAGTTCCAAAGCCTGAAATTAGGTGTCCAGCTTCACAAATAATTCTTCTTTTTTTTTTTTTAATAATTTATGACCTTTACAGTGGGATATTGCATGCTTCACAGTAGTAAGGTTCAGCGTAAAGGAGGCAGCATGTCTCTGTCAGCTTACAAATTCTTCTGTTGCATCTTTCTGTTGCTCTCTTTGTTCTAAAGAGATGTTCATAACTGAACCTACCAAACCCACCAAAGATCATTAAGGATTGTACTGTGTGAACAGCAGGCTCTCCTCAGCAGGCACTCGTGAAGGAGCAACCATAGGAAAATTGAAGTGTTTGGTGCTAAATTTGATCTCATCTAACTCCTCCCTTAAGTCAGTATGAACTGCTCTTTTCCATTCCTGACAGACCTTTACCTTCTCTGTTTCTAAAGCCCTCCAGTGTCCGTGATGGCCGTGTTTTCTCTGCCTTTCTCGTCTGTTGTCCATAGGTCTGACTTTCTGTTCCAAAACAATGTTGCATTTCTCCAAGAGTTTCCATGCATCTTTTGTGCTGCAGTTTTCTAGTTCTCATATCCATGATGATAAAAGGAAAAAGACAGCCTCTTCACCTGCAATAGCTTCTTTTGTACTTGAATAGAATTGTTCTTCCTCCTTTTTCTTAGACTAAACAACACATAACTCTTAAATAAATTATATACAATATTTTCCTCCTCCTGTATTAGTGCATTGTGCCTCTGGAGGATCTTATACTTGTTCCAGAATCTTTTTTCCCTATCTTGCTTACAATATTGTCATATTAATCAGTGTGAAAATCCATCCTATAGTCAAGGTGCATATATATCCATACAACTTCTTTCCTATCCACAAGAGCTATTAGTCAATTGTAGTTAGAAATGTACTTTGATGAAAATGATTGGTCTGACATACATACACTAGTTGCTTGTTATCGTCCCCATATTTACAAACTGGTTATTTGGTTATTGGTTTTGGAGTTCTTTTGAAACTAGGATCTATAATCCTTTAAATGTTCTCCTTTGGTGTTCTGAAGGTCAGCACAGCATTTTTCCGCTTTATGGTCTTTTGATCCATTTGCCATTCTCCACAAATTCTCAAGATCAACTGATGTCATTTCAGAGATTATTTCAGCTATCTTTACACTGACTTAATGTGAAAATCATGAGACCCAGACAATCTGAAAAAACCTAAATATTGTCTTTTAATTTTAATGTTTTGTTTGAAGAACTCAGCATTTCTTATTTGTACTGATTGGAGTTCTTTTCAATTGGGCAAATGTGTCCTAAACTATACTTAGGCCACTTGTTTTTTATCAAGTGTTCCCCCTTGTGGAACAGTGACCAATTACTGCCTTGATTTCATTTTTTTTGCTCTTATTACTGTGGACTTGATTCTTGGTACTTTGGATGTCTCTTCCCACCTGGGTCCCATTTAATGTCTGTCAAATCAAATTCCAGTTGGTTCAAAGGAGATTGGTTGGTTTGGTTTTCAATTCACTCTTTGCATGCTTTTCCCTTGCTTTTGAATCAGTGAAAAGTACCAGATTTATCCAAGTAGGTCTCTTGCTGCATCTCTTAGCTGTCATAGTTTACATGAGTGCCCTAGAAGTAATTTGTTTTGGAAAATACCAAAAGAATACCATGACGCTTTTTCCTCTCTTTGACTTTCTTCATGTGAAGAGTCTCATATGAATTGGATTCATTTATTGAGAACAATTTTCCTGACATTTTCTTCAAAAATCATAACAGGATTTGAAGATCACTCCCTAACTATCTTTCAGCTCTTAAACAATCCTTCTCTACTGATTGGGAATAAATCTACAGAGATTTTCCCCCTATTGCTCTGGTTCTTTCTATAGCTTCTCTGTAATTTTCTGTAGTATTGGACACTAGCCTTAATTGACCTAGAGTATATTTTTTGAATTCTAAATCTATATATCTTAAAATAAACAGTGCCTTGAAATGTTCAATTGCACTGAAATGTGATTGTTCATAACAATAAACTGCAGAATGGATCCTGTCAAATTTATTCTAAATTGTTAAGCAAAAATCAGAGCATTCTAGGAGTCATTCCCATCAAGCAGTTTCATGTAGTCACTCTGTTCTGGAGAAAAAGAGAGTTACTCACAGAAATACTGACAATTTTGTGCCAGCTGGTCTTAGTAAATGAATCCATTTACTATTATAAATACATTCACTGATCACCACACTGAATGATACCTACATTTGGAATTGTACTTGATTAGTTCTCAGAAACTGCTTACTTGGTCATTCTTGCCATTCCTTTCATGAGTACTGAAAATTTCTTCTTTTCATAATGTAGAAATGTTAGATGCATCAATGTCCAGGGATGGCTCAGATTGCAGTATGTGGCAGAACAGCCCTGGTCCCACTGTTGTACAGTACTTCATTCCTTTACACAGAATTTGCACAGAAGCTTACTGAGATTTGTGCTTATTGCACCAGATGAACTCCTCATTTACCATCCAAATTTTTTTATCTTTTCTATAATCACAATACTTCACAATAAAATTTCCATTACAGATTATATCTCGCTTTTACTGCTTTATTGCTACAATTTTGACATATTATTTTTCTCCAGACAATAACTTTGTCTCTTTACCATGGTATATAATCAATCGTACATTAGAAAACAGCATCAATGAGAAATTCTTCCTCACTTCTAGTAAGGAAATAAAATAGCAAAACAATTTTAAGGCAAAAAATTGATCTGCCCCAGGGTTCTGAGTGCAGTTTGCTTTATAGACTCTATTTGCTGAGAGAAAAAGGTAAAACTTTAGAGTAACTTTGTAATATATATGGTATAATGCATTTCCACAGTATTAAACATGTTTTGGTATTTGTTCAAGCCACTTGTGCTGACTGGGCGATTCAAGTACTGGTTATTTTTTATGCAGAAAAACAGAAAAATAAAAAATATCCTCATAGGCCTGCTAAGCCAAAAGTCCTGATTCAGCAGAGCATGTAAGTCAAAAATAGTAACAGGACTTGTATGATTAAGGAACGCTATGTTCTCTAGTCAACATGTGGAATAAAACGAGATAATTACTACTGTATCTAGTAGTTTTCTAGACTTGGTCTAGTATCTCCAGACAAAATGACTGAAACACATTTATAGCTGTTTCAGCTGGGGGAAACTCTCATCATGGTACCTGAGGGAAATTCAGACTCAAGTCTACAGAAATATAGTGAGATACTAAAGTCTTCCTGCTATTATAACATTCCTAGAGAAGCATTTGGTAACCACATTAATTAATGTTTACATCAAGCATTTTTTAAAATACCTTAGTGATAAAGGATCCGAGTAGCTACAAATTAGAATTATCAGCAGCCCTTTTCTTCTCTGATTGTAAATTAGTCAAATGTGATTGAGAGTTTGAACTAGGGGAATTATTTCAACAATATATGGTACTTGTGGCAAGTCACACTCACAGTAGTGTAGCTGAATACTAGGGCTGCATTTCAAACATGAGAGTTGTTTCAGGTTACTGAAAAGTGTTATCAATTTTTTCACAGAATCACAGAATCATCAAGGTTGGATGATCACCTTCAAGATCATCTAACCTCAGCACCACCATAATCACCCCTAAACTGTATCATCAAGTGCTATGTACAGATGCTTTTTGAACAGCTCAGAGATGGTAACCCTGTGCAACTTATTCCAATGTCTTGCCACTCTTTCAGTGTAAAAAAAATTTCTAATATCTAATCTGAACCTCCCCTGGTGCAATTTAAGGCCATTTCCTCTTGCCCTTTCACTTGAGAATTGGCAGAAGAGACCAATCCCCACTTGGCTACAATCTCCTTTCAGGTAGTTGTAAAGAGCAATAAGGTCCCCCTGAGGTTCCTCTTTTCCGGGCTAAACAACCCCAGCTCCCTCAGCCACTTCTCATATGACTTATTGTCCCAGACCCTTCACCAGCTCCATTGCTCTTCTCTGGATGCTCTGCAACACCTCTGTCCTTCTTGTAGTGAGGACACAGGACTTGAAGTGTGACCAGGGAAAGAATCACTTCCCTGTTCTTGATACAGGCCAAGATGCCATTGGCCTCCTATTACTATGAAGAAATTTTGTTTGCTAAAAAAAACCCAAAAAGTGTTGAATCAGGGAGGGTTTTTTTCTTAATTTTGATAGGATTTAGATAGAGTGCTGAGGCCTAAACGTCTCCTCAATACCATGCATTTGTTAAACTCAGGAAATATATGAATCACTAACACAATGTTACTAGATGTCCTTGATAGAAAAAGGGGTAATGAGACAGTGAAATCTGGTGCTGATATAAAGGTGTTTTAACACAGGGGATGATCAAAATGTTATACAGGAAAAGTTGACTACTTTCAAGCTTTAACAAAGAGAAATTGGAAGTAATATAATAAAAAAAGCAAGTTCAAGGTCACTTACTGAGGAGTTAATAGGAAAATCCACAAAACTTGGACAGAGTAGATGAAAATGACAGAGGAAGGAAAAGATCTGTCCGTTTTGATTAGTCAAAGAACATCTCTGAGATTCAATATGATGAAAACTGAAGTTTAATAATTATGTATGTCGTATTACCATAGAAAAGGTAATGGTTATCCCTGACCATAACATATCAGGTGTTACTAAAAGATTAAAGAGAAACAGGATGTATGTGCTCACCATGAGTAAATTTAGACTAGAAGTTAGAAGAAATTCCTATGTTATAAAGCAATCAAGAGCATTCTTTGAAATGCTAGTGGTGGTAAAAACATTAAATGTGTTTCTAGATGGAATTAAAAAAGTTAATGACAAAAATAAGTTGCAATATCTGATGATGCAAGAGGTTATTTCTAGTCCTATGTTGTGTCAGTGCTATTGTTTCCAAAGAATAAATTTATTTGAGATAAAAATAAAAAAATGTTATCAAGTTCCTCTTATTATAGTGGTTGCTGTATATAATTTTGATTTTTCTTTTTTCCACCCTAACTATCTTCAAAGACAGTTAGATGCAGGATGCAGCAATTAAACAAATTGCTTCATGTCCATTATGTCCTTCACAAAGGAAAATATCTCACCTTTTATCAGTGATGAACCTACTCTAGTGTGTGTCCACTGCTTACAGAGTAACCAGGTGGCTGGTAGGTTTATAGCAGTGATGTTACCTGATGTCTTCTGCACCTGATTACAATGTCCTCCCCGTAATTTAATAAACCCTTCTTGTCTGTAGTTGCTGAGATCTTTTTAAACTTCTAGGGTTTTCAATTATATTTCTGGTGCATATCAAATCTGGCTGGATACCTTCATGCAGTGAAACCATGTCTGGCATATTTAACTTGTCACTATGCTCTGTGAAATCATTGGATATCCTTTAAGACTTATTCCTTGGTGTTTTATTGGCAGACACCACTCAAAATACTGTTTTCCAATAATACTTTCCTTCTGTCACAGACTGTCAAAGAAAATTAGAAGTTTCTTTATGAAACGTGGTTCTCTGTATTCTGAAATACTTATGAAGACCTAGGTTGTTTCTGGGCTGAAAGAAAGGTTAAACTAGTGCTGAAACTGGGAAATTGGGAGATGGGATATGATGATAAGGCTGAATTAGTGATGTTTGGAAGCAAGCTGCAAGATGGGAGAAAAAGAGCAGGATTAGAAGTAGGAAACAAAAGAATGAATAGTAAAGGCCCCAAAATGGTTTTCTTCTGCCTGGTGCTTTAATTTGTAGTATTCTGGAATGGGAAATTCTAGCCTGCCTCTGAAAGGGAAATGGTATAAAAGAAAGAATTTTTTTTAGTTTTCAGTTCTCCTGTAATCATCATTATTTTGTAAAAAAGATAATTATTTCTAATCTAAACCAGTTTTCCAGATTTTCTCCTGAAAATATCAGGATTTTGTAAAAACTACTTTGAGGCCTGAAATAAAGATTTTGTTTTGTTTTATAAAAGTTCCACTCAATTTGAAATTTAAATAAATAGGGGAGATCTCTGCATATCCCAGAGAATGTGAAAGTACAAAATGAAAGAACAGAGGGGAAAGAAAGGGTCAAGGACACTTCCAAATTTTCATAAATCTAAGGACTCTTTGTGTTTATAAAAATGTCGGGTTTCAGCAGAGCCATTTATGTATACCCTCATTTAGCTGTCAGAGCAACGATTGCTGTGGGTGCATATTTAATCCTAAAGAATGACAGTTTCTGATCTTGTCTGCAAAAATTCATAAATGATGACTGTAATAATTTATTTTGAATATTAACATTTACAATTCCATGCACTTGCTGATTTTTAAACTTATTTTTAACATGCAGAGTGTTCGATACATTTATACATTCCACAGTGCTTTTTCCTGATGATTTGAGGCACATAATTCCCTTTCTTATCATGTATCAAAGTCCTAAAGAAACATCTCAGGCTATTTAAAATCTGAGTTCTAGCACCGAAACCCAGGTGGTGCCTCCGGGAAAGCATGTTTAAGAAAGGGTAGTGAATAATGAGAAGACAGAGGAGGAGGGGGAAAAAGTGAGAAACAGAACTATGAACAGCAAAGCGAGGGAAGTAGGGTAGGAGGTGCTCCAGGCACCAGAGCAGAGTTTTCCCTGCAGCCCATGGGAAGTGTGGGAGTCCCGCCCCTGGAAATAGCAGCTGCCACTTACTCGGACTCCTCCTTTGATGATGAGAGCTCCACCTTAGAGGCGGGCCAGGAGGAGGATACCGTGGTTTGATGGGGCGTGCCCAGGTCCAGGGACCTGCCCACACTTCTAGAATCCTCTCTATCCCCAAGCAGTTCATTGGTTAAGTTAACTTATGTTTAATAATAGACTCATTGCCTAGGCAATNAAGGACCACAGTGAAGCAGATAACCATAATGCAGCCTGGGGAGGACCATGCTGGAGCAGCTGATGCATTCCCAGAAGGAAGTATGTCCCACAGAAAGTATGTGGGAGCAGGGGGAAAGTGTAAGGGAGGGGATTGTCCTGCTCTGCTCTGCACTAGGGCAACCTCACCACCTCTCTGTGGTGACCAGTGACAGGACCCAAGGTAATGGCCTGAAATTGTGTCAGAGGAGATTTAGGCTGGATATTAGAAAAATCTTCACCCACAGTGTGGCTGAGCACTGCAACAGGCTCCCCAGGGAAGTGGTCACAGCCCCAGTCTGACAGTTCAGGAAGTGTTAGGACAATGCTCTCAGGCTCATGGTGTGACTCTTGGGGATGGTCCTGTGCAGGGCCAGGAGCTGGACTCGATGGTCCTTGTGGATCCCCTTCAACTCAACATATTCTGTGATTCTGTGATATGGAAATCTTTCTCTGAAAACTTACCCGACTGTTTAAAAGGCACTATGTAGTCCTGACAGTGCTCTGCTCTTTGATGGTCCATCAATATGTCACTTAAGAATGTGTTTAAAACCCACAGAAATAAATGTTGATTTTCCCAAATGCTTAGCTAAACTGGAATATGGTATTGGAGAAACGTGTCATACATTACAAAAAATAAAATATTAATATCTTTTTTAAATTTCTGTCAAATCACCACTGCATTCAATAGAAGTTGCAGGTTTTTGTATGCTCCAGTGTTTATTCCAGAGTGAATTAAACCAATGTTCTGAATACACAGTTATACAGGCTACTGCAATGGGTTTCAGTGTGACATTTCACCACTGTATTTGTTACACACAATCTAATTTTTATAGGTCTCTCTTAAGTTAACTCAATTTTACGACCATGAAAACTACTACCTACATAACATTAAATTTGAAAAATAACTTGCATGAAATATGATCCTTATGTGTGGTACTTACCACAGTAAATACAATCTTCTTTGTTACAGGCTGATTGTCACAGTGATATGGAACTGGGAAGTTTATAGGTAAGGATGGTACAAATATTAAACCCAATCTATTCTTATGTTCTTTTTATTTATTACAAAGAGCAAAATTGAGACAACACAATTTCTTCTTTAGTGTGAATATTTCTTACACAATGCCATGTTTTTTCTTTGTTCATATAAATTCTGGCAGTTAAGAAGAGGGTTTTTTTTCACGCAAGAAATATTCAAAAAGAAATTAGCATAGATTATCAGACCTGGGGGCCATGTGGTCCTGTGCCTGACTTGCACAATCACCGGTACCAGAGCCTTCAAAAAAAGGGGAAATTTGTTAACATAAACAGAACTGTGTTGCTTTGGTTCTTCTTTTAAGGGTTCTACAGTAAATTTTATTT
Organism: Aleadryas rufinucha; assembly: GCA_013397815.1. Classification (NCBI taxonomy): domain Eukaryota; kingdom Metazoa; phylum Chordata; class Aves; order Passeriformes; genus Aleadryas; species Aleadryas rufinucha. Next base: position 30,766 of record VZTH01004842.1, read on the forward strand.
AATTCCATATGACACCTCAGGTATCCCACAATAAATGTGCTTTTTCCCATAAGATTAAGAATAATCTTGTATCACCCTTCTTATCAGTTGGGAAGTTCAGTTTGAGCTTCCTCAAGGCTTTGTGCCATTCCTTGAATGGCCTATCAATCAGGAACCTGAGTCCTGATCTCTGGTGTTTTCTCTGTTATCTCTTCTACCTTAGAGGTTGTACACCTGGGTCTTTAATTTTTTCCTTCTCTCCCTTCTAGTGCCTCACACTAGACTTTTATGCTGAGGATGCAGTAACCAGATGTTCTCACAAATCACATTCCACTGAAGTGATCTCCCGTAGTAAGTGTCCAGTTTACGTCTTGAGGCAAAGTACTTACGCTGTCATTCTCAGTTTTGTTATTAGTATTCTTAAGATGCTGGAAATGAATCCCGGAGTTTAATTACACATCATGCAAGGACATATTTTCTCCTACTTTTTTTAAAATCTTCAATTCTTTTATTACCATTATGCTGGATTTTTTAATTGTGGTACAAGACCGGAAAAGCAGACATGCATCCTCTGTAGGCCATTCGTTATTTGATATGCTTACATCATAGCTCTTTCTATGAATGTTTTTTGTAAAAAAACCTCAGTCTTTTCAATCTCTTTTTAAATCATTGTCTTCCTTGATCTTGGCCATTCTCTCCAGGCCTCCCTTTTTCATATAGTTTTTGAGATAAGTAACCAAGAAAAAGATGTACCTTATTGGGATAGGAAACAGGACATTTAGGTAGCATTCACCTTCATCCCCAGCTGCCTTATTTTGGTGTTGGCAACCCTGTACCTGTGCACAGAGTCTTCCTTGATCTTTCACAGTCTGGTAGAAGCTGGAATTACAGATAAAGTCTGGGATCTTGTACTAATCTATCTCCCAGCACCATGCTGTAGTGTATATGTGTAGTGTTCCAGATGATGCCAAGATATTGATTTATACAAAAGAACTTTGAAATTCTAGGCTATTCATCATCTTACTTCTTCTGCAGCTTAATGTTTTGTTTGCTTTCTGACTGCAGTTGTAAATTAAGCAAATATCTCTCAATTACTGCAATGACTAATGGTTCCTTTCTTTAGATAGAGGTAAGCAAGCAGTTTAAGATTTTCTTCATATAAATTATTCTTTGTATTTTTTCTTCGTATAAATTATTTTGCACTTATTTATTCTGAATATCATCTCTCCATTTGTTTACTTCTCTCTAACGTTTCACTTAATCCTCTAGTTTGGATTAAGGAATATAATTTTGTAAACTTCAGATTATGCTGTTACCTTACTTGTCACTTACTAAATGTAATAAGCACTGTGGGATTTCAAATGAAAATGAATGACTTGATAGCAGCCAGCACATTAATACTCTGTTTAGCTGTGCATGTCAAAATTTAGGGAACAAGTCTGCCTATTAGTGTAAATTTGTAACTGCATGAAATATGTGCAAAAGAATTGCAAAGCCTAATTATCATTATTGTAATATCATTCGAATTCCTGAGTTTTCCATTGTAGAGAGTACACAGTTTTTCAGGGTTCTGTTACTAAGAAAAGTTATTAAATTTTGCTGACCTGCTTTGACCAAATCTTTTGCAGTTTTGCAGACACAATTCTTTTTAAGAAGAAATCTGGTTTTGCAGACTGGTTTAGGTTATAATGTACTTTTCCAAATGTCATGACATGTCATCCAACTGTAAATTAATAATCCCTGATTCAGCATAGCATTCAATCTGTCCTCATTTTCCTAACTATTCTCCTGGTTTTTTCCTCTACTAAAATCTTCCATGGTTATGGATCTGACTTTGATAAAATAACCTTGGAAGAAGCTCCTGGTATGAGAAGCCCTGACACTGAGCCTCTAGAGAATTACAATCAGTCAAAGGTATATAAATCAAATCAATACTTCCAGCTGACTTCATTAGGGGTGAGACTTGGCTTGTTTTTGGGAAATAGTCAATGCTTCCTAATATTATTCTACAATTAAATTCCATCCTACAATATATATTTAATATAGATGTCTGACACATGTTCTGAATGTGTTTGTTCTTCCCCTGTAACCAGAGAGAGAGCCTCTTACTTGAACTAACTGTGACTGACAGTAGAGGTGAGATTAATCCTATTTTTTATCACCCATTTATACACAGGAAGAAGCCATAATTATATAATGATTAAATATAGTATTAAAATGTCTGATTTAGAAAACAGCTCACAATAGTTTTGCAGTAAAACACAAACAAACATATTTTTGGAAAAACTATGAACATTATTGAATTTAAAAGCATCTTAGCAATAAGTGACTAACAACCTTTTTCTGTTTATACTAAAGAGCAGTGACAGATGCTCTGACATATATTCAATCTGTTTCAGTAGACCATCACAGGAAAAAAAGGAATTTTTCAAATTAAAAAAAAAGACAGAAAAATCCCTTTTCCTCAGACCTTCAAATACTTTTAAGCCACATTTTCACTTAAAAACTTACTTTTTGTTCTACTGCCTTGTTTTAATCCTGAACTGTTCTATAACGAAGCAGTGTAAACATCTGCACATATTTTTGAAAACATCATATTTTAACCAGCGCAAGAAGAAAGAACTCAAATACTGATTCTTGAGAAATAGCTTTAAAACAATGTGTAAAATAGATAGGTTTTTGCTACCATGTCCTCTATTTGCACAGATAACAATCAAGTCTCTCAAGACAATCTCAAGGACACTGTCCTTCACAGGGCACCAGCATTCAGAGACTACATAGCAGAGATGTCTGATAAAATACAAACAGGGTAATGCAAAACTGTCCCTAGACCTGTCATTACTGCCTTTTTCTTTTGTCATAATGGCAACAAGTCAGTACATTTTGCCAGCAGATCTCTCCAACCAGGTATCTCAGAGCAAAGTAAGAGTCTTGAAAATGTCTTTAATTCAGTTTGGTAGGTCTTAAGCTAATATTAAAAAAAAAGCTGATGTTATTTTTTTCTTCTAAAATGCTTTCTCAGCTTTCAGAGGGCATTACACTACCCAGAGAGGAGGGGAATGGTAGAGTACTCTCAGGCTGTCAATAGATGTAGTTCTGCTGAGGGATAGCTCTCTTGTGCTTTCACTTCTTGCTTGGTAACATAAGAGCGGACTGAGTGTCCTTTCCGATTTTCCTCATCCCAAAGATCTGTCTCTTTAGCCTAGCTGCTGGGTTTTATGTTTGAAGTCCAGTGCAGAGGTACCCTTCGTTGAAGCACTAGTTATTTTACACATCCAGAGAGTGGATTCTAGGTTTGTTGCACTACTAAATTTGATATTCTAAAGTTTGTAAGTTTTAATTGCGTAAAATCTTACAACAGGATAGTGCTACACATTTTATTGGGTCTGTCTCTTACCAGTGTAAGTGATCTTCAAAATCATATTAATTTGCCATATTGAGTAAAGTGTTATAGGAAAATCATGAACAGTTCTTTTTTAAGGGAAAAATAACTCTAATTTGAAGACATTGCCATTTCAGTGTGAGAGTTTGTACATCTGTCAAATATACATGGAAATGTAAAAATATTCCTTTTACTGTCATAAAATTCCTTACATTTGTTTGAATATGCAGAAAAAGAACTTAGTAAAAACAGTGAAATTGACATTAAATAGAAAATATAATATACTCTTCAGGAAAAAAAACCCAATCAGTAAGTATCTAAATGTATTTAGTTGGGCAAATAAAATGATTGCTATGGATTGAAGGATGTATTAGCATGCACACTTAGATAGGTGTATCAAATGGTATTTATTGTACCCCGAATAAGATTTCAGTGCTTTTTCGCCATCAGGACAATAATGAAGATTTCAAGTTAAGATGAATTCTGTAACAAGAATAATAAAAAAACCCAATAATGATCTTTACTAAATTGCCTTCAGCTCACTAGTGTGATTCAATTTGCCATTGAAACACACGGTCTAAAGTGAATATAATGAACATGTTTAGAGAATGAAGAGTTTCAAAGTTATTCTTTCATATAGATGTATTCAGTGAGATGCTCATTAATCAGTGTGGTGCCTTGGTCTAATTAGATAAGGTAAGGTAAACCAAGGAAAAGAAACCAGAAGGAAGATATCAAAGAAAACAAGGACATACCCACAAAACATCTCTACATAAGGTAGTAATTCCAGATTTCTCTGCAGTCAGAAATTATTATGATTTCTAATGTTTCAATGAGGTGCACTCCTTAGGAAAAAAAAAGCATATGACAATTTTGTATCTATTGTTTGTTTCTTTTATAGTTCATGCATCTAGGAAAAAAAAAATATTCAACACCAGAACACTTTTCCGTGCTGATACTGTGTATGTTTAGAGAAATAGCCACAAAAGAGCAGAGGGATCTCAGGTTTTATTGACTGAGTGGAGCTGTGTGTCTGATTAGAAAAATCATGTTGACATAAAAAAAAAAAAAGGTCAGATTTCAATTGATACAAATTGATAAAGGTTTGTTGAAAGAAAGGACATAGATCAGCATACCTTAGCTGAATATCTGGTCTACACCTTTAAAAGAAATGCGACCATTAGTCAGCTACTTTGTGTCATAGACTGAGCCTGTGAAAAGACACCATCATTGTCCTTTTCACTGCTGACAGTAGATTTCACAAAGGAGCCTATACTGTTCTTAATTAGGACTTTGTATTTTTTAGTATGCTTACTAGAGAGTTGCTGAATTTTGCTGGCTTGTCTGTAGACCTGTACACTCAAGAGGCAGAGATGAAATCCACAATTTTCAGTGGAATTATAGTTTGAGTAAACACTGCATGATTGGACCTCAGATTATGGTTAAGATCAGTATTCCCCTTTGCTACTGCAAAAGCAAGAAGTTGGTGTCAAAAATCAACTTATTTACTTTTGGAGGTTTGATTTGATTCAAGTCTTGCTGAGGTCACATGAAAGATTCTTAATGACTTTAATATATTTTGGATGAAGGTTCGCATGTGAGAATAGAGTAGATATACAATATTGAGATTTCCATGATTTACTGGTGATCTGGTAATTTTAAATCTCAGATTTTATAACTGGCAATATGGTGCAGCACTTTATCTGTTGTGACAGGGTTTTCTAGGACAGGACTATGCAAGTTCACAGTCTGGCAGGATGAAGCATAACAAGAAAGAGGCCCTCAATATTGCAACAGAGAAGTTTCTGCTAATTATTCATATTTGAAAATAAAATTACTTTTAGCTTAGTCTCTGGCTGTCAGACTGCACCTTTTTCAACAGAGCCTTCAAACAGTCATATTTATGAAAGAAAGAAGACTAGGTTTTCATGCTATACTTCCTGCTCCTCGTGAAGAGGTTTGCATCCTGAAACACTTTTCCACTGTTTGGACTTCTGAGATGTGAGGTGGATAACACTGCCACATGCAAAACCACCTAGGCATGCATGAGCTATGTGAATAAAAGGTCTGTACCTGTGCTGATGCCACATTACACGTGACTCAGGTGATCTAGCTCGCAATTGGCCATTCTGATGTAGTGTTAGTGGTACTTGAGGTTAACAAGATTTCAGACGTTCACCATAAATTCTATCAGTACAAGAATAAGAATCTATATGACAGAAGAAATTCCTCAAAACTTCTCATAAAGAGAAATAATCTTCCCACGCTGGGCAAAGGTAGTATCAGGCCTGGGGTGAATGGCACAGATTGGACAAGGATTAACTGCAGTTTGCAGGAACTGCTGTGTTTTGTATTACCTGAATTAAAAGAAAAGACAAAAATTGCACGTTCAAAATATTCCTTCCACCAAAAAAAAAAACCAACAAAACAACTAAGTCCTCCAAACGTAGAAGATACAGGAAAATTGTGTTACTCTTTTAATAAGCATATTAGGTCTGAATGTTTATTCTTTCTATGGATTTTACAGACCATGAACAACAAGCACAAATATGTGATTTGAATTTGTATAAATGAGGGAAAATATTTCCTGAAAACATTTTCACTTTCCTCTAACTAACATGATTATGTTAGATAATATAAATACAGTCTTTCCATCACTCTCTATTGCTCAGCATTAGTGACAAAAGAAGTTTCAATAGCCAGCCTTTCTGACTGTCATTGTTGGGTACATAATGTCTTTAATATTACAGCATCTTTTTATAAAAATATCCCTTCACACTTTTTCTGAGGGGCAAGATCCTGATTGAGGCGTTTCAGTACTTGACGGGAGACTACAAGAAAGATGGAGAGACTATTTACAAGGGCATGAAGTGACAGAACAAGGGTGAATGGCTTCAAACTGAGAGTAGGTTTAGATTAGATATTAGGAAGAAATTATTTTCTGTGAGGACACTGAAATACATTATTCAGAGAAGATGTGGATGCACCATCCCTGGAGGTGTTCAAGGCTAGGTTAGATGGGGCTTTGAGCAATCTGGTCTAGTGAAAGTTGTTCCTGGTCTCCATAAAGATTGGAACTACTGTCTGTTACTCTTTTAATTGCTTTGGCAAATATTGTCCCTTTGGTTTCATTGTGGAGCTCTTTTAGAGTTGTGGTGGGGATTCATAGCATTTCTCTAAATAGAAGTGTCTCAGATACTTAATCTTTTGGACACTATTTTGTGTACAGTTTAAGGCAAGATATTAAAAAAAATATTCTTTGCAAATTTAAAAAAATATTATTTTGAATTAACTTATATAAATATTAACTATTCAAAAAAAACAGAAGTGGTGTTTCACAGGGTTTTCCAGGCTTCCCCCATATGCAGTTGGAAAGATAGATAAACATCTGGGTAATTCACCTCAGTATAATAATACAGGGGGATCAGCCCTCTGAGTAGCCTACATTTTCAATGAGAAGTAGTAGGAACCCTGATAATAAAACAGCCTAGATTTTAGATGACTAAATTAACTGAGGTGAATCCGACCATTAGGATGTCACATTCCCATTCTGCTGTTTGGTTTCTTGCTTTTTGAGGCCTAGGACTTGCATAGCCCCAGTGACATGTTATTTTTTTATAAAAAAACAGGTTTTTATTCTTTGCTTCTCCTGCTGCTTCCTATAATAATGAGTGATTTTGAAATCTCCACAAGTTTTCAGATTCCTGTATTAATTTCTAGTTTATAATTTTATTTATAGTTCAACTCACTCCCTAATTTAAGACTATGGATTTTGCCTACATCCTCATTTTCCTCTGTAGTTCAATTTCTGTTGATGTTTTAGTGAACATAGTACATGTCAATGCTCTCATTCTGTTTATGCTAATATATGAATTCTATTCTCTTAACCTGCTATTTAGAATATAATAGAGTAGAGTTCATTATATTCTGAGAGTAATGTAATTCTGAACTCTGTGGGATGGAAACAGTACTTGAATTTTCCATATCTTTGCTATCTTATTACTTCTGAGATTTAAGCAGATTTCGTTCAGGTGAATTCATATTCAGAGATTTTATAAGTGGACTGTAGACATCACCTTCATATGGGCTTATTCATGACTTAGTTTTCAGTCACAAAATGGCAGAGATCTTAACTCACTGGAGGTGTAAAGTAAAAATCAAATCCCAATCCCTCCAAAAATCTGTACATATTTGAGACCCAGTTTGTTATCACTACAATCATATAGTAGCTTTAAATACATTTTCCTAATTTAGTTCTTTTTTCACATGACCCAGCAAACATATTGTCAGTCCTGAGGAAATGTGCGTACTCAGACCTACTTTTTTACTGCTGCTGTTTTTGATATATTGTATTTTAGGAAGCTAGTGGCAGAAAGCCCCAAAATTTTCAGTGATAGATTCTATTGCAGTACTCTGGATAGCGTCTTATGACCCAGGCAAGATTACTTAAGCTCAATGTTTTAGATGTTGCTGCAATATTTTTAAAGAAAATTTTCAAGTTGTAGCTTTGCCTTCTTGTCTATCTTTTTTGTGTGTGTTTTTGACTATGAAAACTATTAAAACACAAACTCTGCCACTGGACCTATTATTCTTTTTATATGTAATTGTGAAGCTGTACTAAAATCAGAGGTTATGATTTGGCTGTAGGTTTTTAAGAAAAGCATTTAATCTTTTCTTAGAGACAGGAGAATTTTTTTTGTTTTTTTGTTTGGTTGGGGATTCTTTGTGTGTGTGTCCTAGGCCTATAGGCTGTATACTACACTTCAGCTAGCTCTGCAATAAAAATGTTGGATCACATTATCCTGTTAAAATTTTTAAATGTCTCTGAAAACAATATTAAACTGTTTGGAAAAAGAAAGAATAAAGGAACATGGATTCCACTGCAATAAAAAAATACCAACTACAAAAAATCTTAGCATTTTCATCCCCCTAGTATTGGGATGGAGTAGGTAGGAGTGAATGAGATGGAATTCTTAGATTGGAATATATATGTTTTCACGTACTTATCTGATGGATCCTTAAATAAGCCTTACTTAGGGTTATTGGAAGTGTGATTTTCTTTATTGTCATGTGGTGTGTCTATTCTTGCAATAAAATAAAAAGTTTGATGGATGGTGTTGTTTTCTTCTCTAAAAAATGCGGTGTGTTGTATCTCTGGCTGTCCCGCAGAGCTGTAAATTGCTTCCATTAGTTTCCTTGCTTTTTACTTTTGTTGTCTTGGTAACAAAACATAATTTGTCCTTATACGTGTATTATAGTCAAACTCTATAAGTTAAGGTTGCAAAATTTCTTTCGGTAATAAACTCATATTTCCACCTGGATATAACTTTTTGGAGAAGTCTGACATTAAACTAAAACCTTCTTGGCTGAAGTTTATGAGAAATGCATTTTATCTTTAAAAGTTAATAGAAAATAATTTGCTTTATATGAATGATGCACAACGGCAAAAAAATATTTCCTAAGGGAAAAGAAGAAGTAATAAAGACGGGATTCTTCTCCATAAATGTAGACATCTAAAAGTTAGCCACACAGGTCTAATAACTTAAGGATCATGCTCAGTGAAGAGAAATAGACACCTCCCGACATCTATTCATTACATTCCAAAACAGGATTTTAAAATAAGGGAAAGTGAGAAGCTGAATTGCTCTATGGAGGTGTCCATTTCTCTCCTTTGATGGTAAGTAAAATGTTGTGAGATTACCTGAAACTTGTCTGGCTAAGTTTAATGTACTTAAACAGGGGCAGCTGAATCCTGTTCAAGCATTCTCTTCTCAATAAGGGAAACTCAAATATATGCGATCTAAGAAGCTTCCTATTTTGTGTATTGCCAGTTCTAAAGAGAGCTTTTTAATTCCATGAACTTGATTTCAAATAGTTAAGAAACTGTTCATTAAAGGAGAGATTCTTTGAAGCAAGAGGAGTCACACATTCCTGGCTATACACATTTTTTGTGTAGGGCTTCAAATAGGTGTTTTACTCAAAGAAGATTGAATGTCAACAATTCAATTTCAGGCCTTCTACTGAAATCATCTAATGATTTTATAGTGCTTGTTGGATGCTTTTCACATTTGATCATGACAAATATAGAAAATGTTCTAGGAAAGGGAAAATGTTCTGCTGAATTTCAGGCCATAGAGCAGTCAGGGATCTTTAAGCAGTCATTGAGTCTACCCTGCTCTGTCAAATATATCATCAGACTTGTGGCTGATGAAGAAATTGTACTGATTGCTTTTCAAAATGTTTGCTCTTTCTTCTTTAAATTAACATCCTTATATGGTTTAAATTGTCTCTTGTCTGTTTTTGTACACCACTCTAAATATTCTGGTCTTCTCCAGAAGAGTTAATAAGAATTTCAACTTTTTATGGCTTTTAAAAAGATATTATCTTTCTAAATTTCTACTCTGTACAATAATAAAAGCATATTAATTGGATTGTAGACTAATAAGGCATAAACTCTAGTGATAGACATCCTACATTTTACTCAAAGCAAGTTATATATTTCCTGGATAGACATATTAGAAATTTTTTATTCTTAACTTTGGTCAAAGGCCAGTGCTGGTCCTGGAGAAAAGACATTTATTTCGTTGCTTGAGTTTGTCTCTTTCTTGTAGAAAAATCTGGGATCCTGAGCTTGTAAAGGCAGGTTTATATATTTTTCAATAAAAAGCTACATTTGCTTTATATGCAATATTCTTTGGGCACTCAAATGTGAAACCTACCCTTCTCTTAAACCTAACCTTCTCTTGATGACCTATGTCTGCCCTTTTTTTAGGCCTTTCAAGGACTGTCCCTTTTGAGATTTCCATAGAGACTTCAAACCTCTCTAGAGGTTTCCACAGACACACACTGATATTTTCTATTTTGTTGTTTTATCCTTTTCCAATAATTTTCAAAATGTAATACAGCTTCAGTGCGGTAAGTCACTGAGCACTGAGCTTGATAGCTTTATAAATCTATCCACAGTGACTCCAAGCTCTCCTTTCAGAGTGATAATAGCCAACTATTGTTTGAAAACAGAGGAGGACTTGTGGGTGATGTGATGGTTAGAGGCTGTCTGGGGCACAGTGATCATGAAATGATCTAGTCTTCAATTCTTGAAGAACCAAGAAGGGGAACTTCTGGAATGCAGACTTTGGCCTGTGAGGGAGACTGGTTGAGGAAATCCCTTTGGAGCCAGTCCAGAAGGGCACAGGATTCCCAGAAGACTGAGCATTCTTTGAGAAGGAAATCTTAAAGGTTAGGATCAGGCTGTCCACATTTGCCAAAATATGAACCAGTGGGGAATAAGACCAGCCTGGCTGAACAGAGTATGACTTCAAAAAAAAGGCAACAGATCTGGTGAAGCATCTGGAGCACAAGTCTTATAAGGAGCAGTTGAGGGAGCTGGGATTGTTTAGCTTGGAGAAAAGGAGGTCAGGAAGAAATTATTGCTCTCTACAATTGCCTGAAAAGAGCTTGTAGCCAGATGCAGGTTTGTCTCTTGTCCCAATAAACAAGTGGTAGGACAAGTGCTAGGACAGACTCAAATTGCACCAGAGGAGATTTTGATTGAATATTAGGGAAAGATTTTATCACTAAGACTCGTCAAACTTTAGAATAGGTTGCCTAGGGAAGTGGTTGAGTCACTATCCTTGGAGATATTTAAAAGATGTGTAGATGTGGCTCTGACATAGTTTAATGGTGGGCTTGACAGTGCTGGATTAATGGTTGGACTCAATTACCTTAAAGGTCTTTTTCAACGTAAATGATTCTGTGATTCTCTAACAACTGACTTAGAACACATGATTATGCTTCAATACCTAACACTCGTTTACTCCTGCACTTTTACATGACAGTGGTTATTTTATTGTACTACGAGATCTCTCTGCATCTCTCTGCAATCAAATTTCATTTTTACCATGCTGCATAACTATGCATACTCAGCAAACTTTTTTTCTCTCAATACTTTCTTATCAAAAGCTTTTGGAAGTCTAGTGTGTTTACCAAATGAATCCTCATCCTGCACTTCTGCAGATTAATTCAGAGAACTCGAATACATTTGTGAAACATAGTAAAAGCTGCATTGATTCTTTATCTTAGTTTATTTAACTGAATATTTACTTACTCTGTTCTTATTATAATTTTAGACAATTAACCTATTTCTGAAATCAAAACTATTAGTCTATAATAGTTTGACTGGCCCCAAAGCACTTCTTCAAAGTTGCTGTAATTTTAGCCATTCATTCCTCGAATTCTGTAGCTAATTTGCTAGTTTGTATAACAGTTACTACTTAAAGAAATTTTAATTCTGAGTTCCTTTAATGCTTAGAATTAAATAGTACCTAACTTTAACAAGAGAAAACTATTTATTTTATTTATTTGTTCTTACATTCAGCTGATAATGTAATTTGAGACAGTTGCTCCAAGATATTCTTGTAAGGAAGAGCTCTCACATGGGACTCTTCCTAAATTTTTCTGTAGTGAAAAAATGATGTAAATCACTGCTTCAGATTTTCTGCCATGATTCCTTTCCTATATTAACTACCCTTTCTTTGCTATATTGTCTATTGACCCTGCAGACTTTGTGTCAAGTATTTTGCTTCTAAAGTGATTGAAAACATCTAATTAATAACTTCATGCCTTTGGCAAATTGTTCTTCAAAGTAATTTTTTGGCTTATTAAAATCTCAGAATTAATTTGCCAGAGCTTATTTCTTTTCCATTCACCTTATCTGGACACAATGCTAATTTTCTGAAAGATAACTCTTTACTGCTGCTATCCATTTTTTTTTTTTACTGTTTAACTATTGTTATTCTCTACTGCTTCTAGTCTTTAGCCAGACTGATTTTATAGTTGCTTTGTCCCTTCCATATGGTGTCTTGAAGGAAACTCCATACTATCTGTAGAAGATTTGTTCTTTGGCTTATTCTTTTACGTTACTTGTAGTGTTATGGTTTTGCATAATTTCTCTTTTTGAAAGTGAACATCTCTGCAGTGGTTTATTTTGTGTGTATGTTTCACTACTGCCTTAGTTTTAAACTAGATTGTGTCACCCTTAGAAAGGCTCTTTCAGAGACATATTCTGGAACAAGTCCAACCTACATCTCACAAGGATTACTGGTTACTCCCAAGAGTAGTCTTTCTAAGTAAACCTTTCAAGAAGCTGAAGTCTAATAAAGTAACTATAATCATCTGAAGTTTGATCTGATACCATTTGTTCAGATGTCTATCTAAACCTTCCTGGAAATAACTACAACTTCCCATCATTACAGTGTTTATTGCTCTTGCGGTTTTCTGGTCTCTCTTAGTCACAGTTAGTGACTGAAGGCTGAAAATTAATATGAGAGTTTTAACCATTGTTCTCATTCTGTTTAAGTATTATTTTAAATCATTATTACTTTTTTTAATCGTGGCTCATTACTTACTACTTGTTTGCTCTAGAAAAACCTTTGGCCTGCTTAAGTAATTTGCAGCCTGGCATGACATGTTTGAAAGATCAGCTTTCCTTCCCCAAGCTCATAAGTCTTCGTAAGTTATTACCCTCATTAAAAATCAGGCAAACAAATTCACCTATTTTATGCTTTACACTTCAAACATACGTGAGTGTGTTCATTTCCTTTTGGGATTGTTGTCTCCTCACATATGACACCCTGAAAAGAAGGTGTTTTTTTTAGAAAATAAACGTCACTTTTAAATTCCTCTTTGTTTTATAAGATCCTCATTCCTCTCTGCTTAAAAAAGTTTATTTCAATGGGATCTGTGTGCTCTTCTGCAGCTCTGAGCTTTCTCATAGTGCTCAGTGTAAAAATTCCCCATAAACTTTTAAGTTTCAGCATCATGATTCTATTTTCACTTAGATGTAGCTCATCTGAAATAACAGACAGTTTTATAAAACATACATCCACCTACTTGATGAGATTTTTTCCAGTTTCTATTGAGTTTGATTACATTTTCCTCACACAAATGTCTACAGATGAAAAGAAACTCAGTCTGTCCAGACTGGTGCATGACTTTGATCAGTCTTGATCTTTTACTTCTCACCCATTCTTTAATTTTGGCTCCAGAATCTCTATTCTCCTGTTCCATGTCATCCTACAAATATACTCCATATAAGCCATATACGACAATTATTCCACCGTCTAGCCCATGATGTTCTTTGCTGTATTAAGTCAGCATACTCTAGCTGTTGTCACCACAGACACATCTGTCTATCTCCATGATCTATGTCCTATTGTTGTTCTCTTTAACACTTCACCAGCTTGCTCTGGAAATTCAGGATATATCTTTCTATGAAGTTGGATCTTGTTTGCTAAATATTTTCAGCCTTTTATAGAATTACAGAATCCTAGAACTTTTGAGGTGAAAAGTGGCTTCTGAAGATCAGGAATCCACCCTATTACTCAAAACAGAGTTCACCAGGAGGTTTCCCAGTACCATGTCTGCCACGGCGTGAGGCGGTGGTGAGTTGCTGCAGCCTTCCAGAAGGGTCCCCAGGCAGGGGAAGCCGCTTTGGTGCAGAGGAGCTAGTTGAGGGCGCAGCTACACACACACCTGGTGGTGCGGAGCACACACACACACACACTTCCAGAGTAAGGCGACGGCAAGTGACAAAGAAGGCAGCAAGGGTCTTCTATATGGGGTTCAGCAACCAGGTTTACAGGAGGGTCCAAGTGTGGAGGGATCCAGGGATAGAAGACAAAATGGAGGGCAGGATACAAGATTTATATATGGGGAAGAAGGGGTGGGCAGAGCATCAGGACCAATGGGTTGAGGGCCAGGGGGTGGAGCAGGAGATAGAGGGCCAATGGAGGGGCAGGGAAGGAGGGGCCAAGGGACAGGAGCCAATGGGGGATACAATCAAAAAGAAATTTCTGGATGGGGTACATAGATGGAATAAAGGGGTGGAGAACAGGGAACCATTCCTAAATGGGGGAAAACCATACATTATAATATTTAAGGCAAGGCCTCCTGGGAGCTCACCCTAACTTAGGAGGATGTTTCTGGCTTGGGGCCATCCCACCAGCGAGCTTTCCTTGGTGTGGGCTTTGCTGGGCCATTCCTGGCATTCTCACAGGATGCAACACATGTCCAGTTAGTTTTTAATATTTCCAAGGATCGAGACTCCACAGTGTCTCTGATCACCAAATGGAACTACAGATGTTTGTCCTACTTTGCTGTGGGGGAAGATCACTGGCTCATGTTCAACTGGCTGTTCAACCAGAATCCCCCTTTTCTGCAAAGCTGCTTTTCAGCTGCTTGGCTCCTCAGCATTTACTGGTACATGGGCTTATTTCTCTCCAGGGTCATGGCTCGGCATTTCCCCTTATGGAACTCAATATCCTCCTGCTAGGAAATGGTTTTCCCCAATGGCAGTATGTGTTAGTGGCCTGGAAGTGGGCCTACTGAGGATGTCTGTGCACTTTCTCTGTGAACAATAATGCCACATATAATTTATGTCACTTATAAAAATGAAAAATAAAAGGAATAAAAAAGGCAATAATGTAGTTTTGACCCTGGTCAGAGGTCTGTGGTAGGTATATTCTACATCACCATGCCCGTTTCTTTATTTCTAAATTTATCTATATATTTCTGTACCAATGCTGCTCAGATATGTTCTACTTTGATATTACAGAATTAATTATTTCAGTAGGCTAAATTATTGTCATTCAGATTTTCTTAACCTTTCTAATCATCATAATTTTACTTATACCCTATGTTAGCATATGTGGTCAGCTGGTATTGTTCAGTGTCTTCTAGTCACTTCTGCTTAAAGAAGTAACAGTGAATTCTTCCGTAAAAATCTCCAACATTTTTTTCCCTGATAAGCAAAATCTATATATTTCCTTAATTTTTTTTTTTCCTTCACATCCTGCTGGGGCTGTTCCTAAACACTGAGCGATAGTCTTGCCACCACAGTACTGCTCAACAGAGCTTGAAATTAGCAAGAGGAGCTCAGGCTGTCTGACAGCTAGTCTTACCACGGCCGCCAAGTCTGAACAAACAGCAGCAGCTATTTTGCTCACAGGGGAAATAAGGTTAGTGAAAATATTAAAGAAAAGTGAATGCCACTGCTGGCATGGCAACACTTTGCAGTAATTGGTTCCTTGTGATTCATGCTGGCCTGATTCTGAGAGCTACAGATGGGAAGCTTAGAAGATTTAGGTTGGAAGCCCTAGTTTGGAGTTTATAAGCTCTTCTTAAGAAACGACAAACAGATCAAAAGTTCACTGAAGTAAGTGTAATTCTGTAAATTCCAGGAACATTTCTTCCTAATTTGCTTTTCTTTGAGAGAATTCCTTGATTCAAACATGTAGAATAGCAACTATTATAACCATTCAGTTGCAGATGCTGCTTTTCATGAAAAACTGAAGTCTGATTTTTTCCTCAACTAAACTCTATCTCATTCATCAACAGCTGACCTTGACCATTCCTTCTTATTATAGAAATCAGATTTGTATAACTAGATAATATAAGTAATTTTGAAAGACATTGCTAAAAAATTGTTGGAAATATTATTAAAATTACTAATAAAGAAGAAAACTTGTGTTCAAAGGTTAGATACAAAACTAAAAATCATTAACTAACACAAACAAATAGTGAAAACAGCTTGCAAAAATTAAATGTTCTATCTCAGATATGCAAATATGAACCATATCTAAGCTGTCCATCTTAGCAAACCAAACTGGAGTTCTCAAATGAAGTGACTAGACTCTCAGTAATGTTGAGGAGACTGTTTGCTTTTGGTACTCTGTTGCTTGGCTAGGAGTGTGACAGTTGATAAAGTTTACATTTCTCTTCCTGGTTCTGCCTTAAACTGTGAAATGGATGAGAAAGATTAGAAAAAAAAAAGAAAAAGAAAAAAAGAGTGAATTTCCCAAACCTTTTCCAAGCCTTAAATTTAAATATGACTTAAGTTTAAATTGCAGACTTGTTTGAGTGAATTTAATTCTGTCATTTACAGAGGGCTAATTCTGCTTTCTTGGCCTCATCAGACTTGTACTGATTGAAAAACATGATAATACTACAGACTGAGGATAATAATTAATAGGTATTCCAGAGAAGTTGTAGAGTGTCCATCCTTGGAGGCACTCAAACTCCAATTGGACACATTGCTGAGCAACCTGCTCTAGCTGGCCCTGGTCTTTGCAGGAGGGATGGACTAGGTAACCTCCAGAGGTCCCTTCCAAACTCAGACTTCCTGTGATAATCTAGGTATAATCTCCCCCGCAGAAGATCTTAATGAATTTAATGGCTGTGATTTTTTTCTTAATATGCTTGTTTCCTGCCACGTTGCATCAGAGCCCTGATCTCTGAGTCAGCGTGGGGTCTTATGAGGCAGATAGTTATTTATACTGAGCTTTTTCATTTGCTTCCAGTTCACTTATATGCAAAAATAAATAATTAGTCTGAAGCTGAATATGCAACAATATGTCAAGAAAAAGAGAACTTTAAAGAATATTACTGTCTTCTCAAATCCACAAATGCTAATCTGAGAATGTAAATGTAATGTTGTGTTTTAAGAGAAGCACACAGTGTGAATTATGCAGCACGAAACAGCTGCCTTTATAACCCTGACAATTCAAAAGGAATAGAGAGGGAGAACAGAGTGAAGCAGGGTGTTTCAGTCACTGTATCAGGTAGATGTAACACCACCCATGTGGCTGGCAGCTACTGAGCCAGAAAATCAAGCTTTACCATGAGTGAAACCCTAGATCCCATGAGTCTGTTTTCCATTTTAAATGGTTAGTTGCTTTAGTGGTATTTCATTAGGACTACTCACATCATAACATCCCAGTGATCCTGTTCCATATCTTTTCTACCATCAGTTTCCAACAAAATTCTGCTACACTCTGGTTTGATTACCTGCAATAGGAAAACATGTTCAAAGATGACCTTTTAGTGAATTATTTTATACATGCTGAGATCAGTTCTATTTTGACAGCTGAATTACAATATAAAGAACATAGCTAGTCAAGGCTTCAATCATTTTATTTTCAGCATAGCAACTACAAACAAAACTGCTTTAATTCCCCACAAATAATTTAACCTTGGAATTAAATGCACGTGTAAATGTGATGGTCCCACACCTCAGTTTGTGTAGACTTTTAACTATCCACTGGATTATTTTTGTTTCCAGATGCCTTAGAAATTCAGGTTGCCAGCTCAATTCCTTAAAGACTTGTCATGCCTGCCCAGCAAAGCAGCACTACAGTTGTTTGATTAATGTCCTGATATTCCGCTCAAATTAGCAGTACCATTTCAAAGTATTTCATCTCCTGAAGGGAAATTGCAGCCTGATATTCAAGGGATTAAGCTGCAGATAAAACAATTATCTTTTAATGACATCTTCCCTCCTCATTTTAATGTTTTTTTCATTATAAGGAAGTAACATAATTTATAAACAGAAGAAGGCTTTGTAGCCTTACATATTTAGAGATGTTGCATATGAAAGTCTTCATTGTTTGTCTTAGCAATCAAACAAAAGAAAATATGACGACTCAATCATTCTTCACTTCAGCAAAACCATCTTTTATTAGGACTGTAGAAATTCAGCAGGTCTCTGTCTTCCTATAGATCCTTTGTCATATGGCTATTTTAAAATAAAACGTTGAAAACCAGACATATTTGTGACAAATTCTGGCTAATAAGAATCAAATTTCTTGTCTAGATTCTAGTCTGACTGAGCTTTCTTAAATAGGCTAGTCCCGTAAATAAACCAGCTTTTATTATGCACTAAAGGGATAATAACAGATACAGATAAAAGTAATAGGAGGAAAAAAGCTTCTGAAGAGTGTGCTTAAAAGAAGAACATTACTGGAAACTCAATACTGTGTTATAGCAAAGAAAAACCATTGGTACAGAACAACAACTAAATTTATTCATGGTTTTATTGATCAGAATAAAGAAATACATTTTATTTTTAACTCCATTCAGTTAATGTGAGGCAACTATGTATTAATCCACTGTTCATACTCTTATTTGAGCCCTTTCTGTTCAGCAGTACAGAGGGATGGGTGTAGTTTTAATCTGAACAAACAACTTGTCTGGCTTTGTGGCAATGATGATATTGCACAATAAACTCATTCCAGATACTGCAGTGAACAGGGATCAGTGAGGCTCCTGAACTCAGCACACGCAATGTTTTGGACATGGTAACAGCACTTTGGATGTTGGTCTCCTGGTCCTTTCAGAAGAGAAGCATGGGATGCCTGGGTTTATCAGCAGGTATTTCCCTGTCCTTTCCTTAGCCAGTTCTTGGTGGAGGGAAAAAAAAAGTTACGTGTAAATTCTTCTCTGCTTGCTAATCTCTTCTCATTATGTTTAATGAAAATGATAGGCACAGCTTCTGTGAAACACAGGCCAGCCTTACCACTGAATACAAGGCCGTTTCTGATCTCTGTTAATTGATCTCTGTTGCAATGAATAAAGCAGTGTCTTTGCAGGATGTTCTACATTTAAGTGATTCTTTGGTTCCTTTCCTTCTCTTTGTTCAAACCTGAAATTTGTTTAGGACTGGCTTGTGAGTTGTACTAGTTTCTGGCCAAGGAAGAATAAAGATGCCACATCAAGAGTTGTATTTATTCTAAAATATCACAATTCCTTAGTATGAAACAGATAGCTCTGAAATGCTTTCACAGACCATTTCATTTGAAATAGATATGCATGCAATATGCTGAGTTTTCTTCTGTGCAGTTTTTGCATTCTGCAAACACTACCTTTTAAACTCACAAGACAGAATGTTACGTGTTTCAAACAGTGTAGCAAGAACATTGGTGGGGCTTTCACTTCCTGTTAATATCTGTGTACATGAGGGAAAAATGCACTCCTGTCAATATTTACAGTAAAAAGCCAAACTTAGGAGTACACCCTGAATAAAGAAATTGGTTCATGGTTACTTCAGTAAAACATAAGATATACCTTTTAGGAAAATACTACTGCTCCTGTATATATTTTAGTTTTGCATCAGTAGCACCTCAAGTGCCTTTCTGTACACATAAAAAAAGAAAGCTTGACATTTTTTCAGAGAACTAAATAAATACCAATCTCAAACATGCAGCACAATCACACAGACACACTTGTGTGTATATGCCCACAGTCACATATATAAAGACAAGACATTAGAGAACATACAGCAAAATCAAACACTGCAGAGTGTGGAAATGTTGAACAGTTTCCCTTCCTTCCCTTATGGGATATACCTATGGAATATGGGATACACCTTATAGGAATACCTATGAAACTTTTGCAAGGTTTGTTTTTCTTTTCCCCAAACCCAGAGCAGTCTGACTTCACTCTGATGGATTTTTAACAGCAGTAAAGACACATCTCAGACACAAGGATCATCTCCATCAGTCAGCAATGCATACCTTGTCACCCTGAAATAGGAATTGCTAAACATTCACAAGAAAAATCTTC
The DNA here is from genome assembly GCA_013397815.1 of Aleadryas rufinucha. Classification (NCBI taxonomy): domain Eukaryota; kingdom Metazoa; phylum Chordata; class Aves; order Passeriformes; genus Aleadryas; species Aleadryas rufinucha. The sequence continues at coordinate 50,522 of VZTH01004842.1, forward strand.
CAGAGTATTTCTAACATAGGCAAAGAAAATATTTTTACTTCACGTGTTCTTAGAAATGTCTGAATGATTTTGGCTGAAATTTTTTACTTGTTTCTTCAGTGACAGATGGACTAAAGATCTGACAGATGAGCTAAACTTTCTACTAGAGAAGAAAATTCTCATGTGTGTGCCTTTTGGGTATTCAATCTGTCTGCATAAAAAGTTAAAATACATATTTCCATCTCTTTACATATGTATTTCTCACTCAACCAAGCCACCTTTGAATGCGGCTTTTGTTGTTGTTGTTCAATTATTCATTTATTTCTTTCCCCCCTTATTTTTATCCATAAGTCATTAGACAGTTCACTTCCTTGGGTTCTGAGACTGTACATTTCACTCTATTTTAAAAATAATTGTCTCCTTTTAGGAAAAGGAGATTCTAAGACAGGGATTTTAAGGCAGGCAACAGCACAAAGAACCTTTCTTTACATATGAAGAAAGATATTTTGTAGAAATAGGGTAATTGTGCAAAAGAAAGAGAAAAAGGAATAGAGGAATGAATTTTGTATTTTGCTGATCTAGTACATGGAGCATATCAATGGCACTCAGAAATATATTATTCAGTCCTGCTCAGGTCCCTATTTTATGTGTGACTTTGGTTTCTCTGCTGCTCAACTCCTGTGTGTAAGTTGGGGACACTGTTTCTCCAGTGTAACTAGGTCATTAGAGAGAGAGGCACCTCTGGAAGCCATTTCATCCTATTCTAAAACAGGTGTTTAAAACAGAGGAAATAAATCAGCAGAGGAAATGGCTGCCTCTCTCCATTGTCTTAGAAGGAACTGGGAGAAGTAACTTAGATTGGCTATGAAATTATGAAGAGATAAAAGAAAATGAAACGTCACAATAATTAGGAACACACTGTTTCTTCTGGTTAAAGAATTGTTTGAATTTTGATGTAAATACTTAGAAGTAAAAATATTTGAGAAGCTTCTATGTTTTCAGGTAGTAAAGTAGATTGCTTTTCTCTCTGTGCTTCCCTTGGATATCCACCATATGACTCATTATCATTGATTTATGTTTTAGTATTTTTTTTTACATTCTGTGTCCTGAGTTTTAGTCAGTAGCCTTGAATCTTTGCAGCCCTTTAATCTGAGTATCTGGTACCACCAGAGTGAAAAGCAAATTATTTATACACATGCTCTCAAAGTTAAATGTACACTGTCTTCTGTATGTAATTAAAACCAGATCTTCATTAGACTTGTCTTTTTCTGACAAGACTTCTTGGGTTTTTTTAACTTCTTCCTTTTTTGTTCTTCTTTTTAAAAACTATTCTTTTCCTAAACTGTTGGGCAATGTAAGGAATGTCTCTTAAACTGAATAAGAAATTAATTTCTAACAAGAAATAAGTTGTTTTAAAATAGGCATTTTTCATATACACCCATAGATAGGAAAACAATTCCCAAATACAAAGCATAAGGGGTCCTAAAGATTCAGTTATTTCCTCTAGAAATTATAATTTAAAACCATGTGATCTCTCCAAAAAAAACCATTGTTCATTTTAGAGACTATCATGCTTACTAAGCTCCCAGAATAATTTTATAACATTCGTGGCTTTACAATACACCATAATAAGGGGAAAAGAGGGAAGAACTGCTTGTTAAATTCAATCTTTGAAGAAAGACATCCCTTTTTCACTTTAATACATTTAGAAATCTCATGAAAGTATCTGTCCAAACAGCTATGAAAAGCTGACTACAAAGATCTTGCTGCCTGAATGCAAAATACAGAACATTTACGGTAAACATAAGCAAAGTCTTATATCATATCTAAATAGTTCTCCTTCATAAATATAATGGACTTCTGAAAATAGATTTTTAAAGCCAGAAGATATCTTAGACCCACTGATTTCAGGCTTTACATGTGGTGGGCCACAGAATATAATCAGAATTAGGCCAAATTGCTTACAGTTGCCTAAAACAGATGTCCTAGATTTTTCTTTATCTTCCCATGAACATTTCGAGAAATGGAAAGTCTGAACAAAACCAGGACTGTCTAGCTATTTTCACAGGATGAACTGACTTTTGACCAAATGAAAACCTTTGTAAAAGTAGTACAAGGTATCTAGTGGGCTTGATCAGAAATTGTGGCACATCTATGTTGTATCACTGGTCCAGGGCAAGATCGCAACTGATTAATTTCTTGATCGGCCACCTTTGTAAGTACTTGTGAGTTTCTACATGCACATCTGAAAGGTTAAAGAAATAAAGTTCAGAGAACAGCTGAAGGTTAGCTCTGCTAACAACAAACCTTAACAAATCTGTATCATAGATCTTTCTCAACATGATATGGGAGAGTGCAGCTATTAGAATTACCTTACTGACTGTTCTGTCTTCCAACTGATGCATGATCTCAATGTGCTTGCTCTTATTTTGTTCCCCCAATTAGAAATCTAACTTTAGATTAGTTGAAACTACTAGTGAAATTGGTTTTAGCAAATAAATAACTTCATTGGAAAGGGCAAGTAAAGGTCATATAATCAATCTGAAAGCAGGTATCTTCCTCTGGATCAGTCTATGGCAGTAGAAAAGGTTGCTTTGTTTAACTGCCTATGCCTTCCTGAAAAGTTCTGGGCTTCACTGATCTGTTGGTTACATAACTTGTATGAATACTCTCTAATTTGCTGGAACAATTTCATACCACTTTTTTTTTTGGTCAAAAATAATGGAGCTAGTATTCATAGTGCTGTGATTATGGTAGGTTTGCAATAGACTTGTGCTTTATGAAAGTGTTGAGGAGAAATATCAGATACTGAGCCAGCTGGATCAAAGAAAGACATCTGTCCAACAGCATCATTGTATCTTAGAGGCAGTTTACAAAACAGCTGACTGCTTTCTCAAAGAAAATGAGGTACTGATGGTAACTTCTTGTTATGAATCATGTTAAGATATTAAACTGGATGACAGATATGCACACAGATGAGGTAAGGATAGTGAAATATTTTAACAACTTTGCCAGTCGTCAGTTTCAGTATTTATCATTATCTATGGTTTTAAGGAAGAGAAGTAATTTTTGCATTAATATTTTCTGCTTCATTCCGTCTCCCTCCCCACCCCTGCTCCCTCTCCAGCAAAGAGGTATATTTGCATGAACAAATCTTGATGCTCTATTCCCCTCGTGGTATTGTGTTCCATGATGTGATCTGACTGACTCCAATTGAGTGTGAAGCACATTCTGTTATACATGTTTTTGTACAGTTTTGATACTTACATTTCTAGCTTTGGGTCCACTGCTGTCTGCTGCTGACTACTTGTCAGATTTTCCTCATTTTAAAAAAATGATGATAAATCTGACATATATTCAAAACACTTGCCAGCTCTTATTTTTCACAGCTATTATGAAACGATTGTGATTTTTACATTAAAAGAAAATGCTCTTAATAGAGCGTAAATACAGTGTGCCATCCAGCACAGTTTAAATTGTATGTATTTTCCATTTTTCATGGAGTCACTAAGTGTTATAACTATTCATTTTGTTGGTCACCTCTTCTGCTTCAAAGATCAAAAGAGAAATGGACATTAGTTTTAACATATTTCATTATCACTCTGGTGATACATAAAAGGTTTGCTAGAATTTTTTTTCTGCAAAACTTCAAGATTTTAAAAAATTACATCACCTCCTTTTTCCATCTGAATTTAGCATGGTGTGGGATGAGAATGAAGTTAGTGCCTCAGGTGGCCACACTTGATTTGATGGTAGAGATTATTAGACTTGTTTCAAATTCATTGCTCATTGTTAAGTAGGGCTCCTATGTCATACTGCAGTTAAAAACTGCCAAAGTAGCCAATAGACTGCTTCATTATCACAAAGGAACAACAAAGGAAGATTTATTATCACCTTTAAATTTAACTAGATTATAATTTTTCCACACAATCCATACTTTTTTTACATTTCTCAGAAAATTCTGTAATTCCATTTGAACATCTCAATATCTGACTGTTATTTATGCATTTATTTATTGATATGTTTAAGAGACTCAGAATATGTAAGACAAATGAACATCAGGAAAAGAAGTTCTTGCCATTTCACTCATTTGTGAATACATATGTATGAGATTTATAAGGTGGGACTGTAACACCTGATTTTGCTAAATCTGAAAAAGAGACAGCTAAATAGGGACCCTAGTGCTCATTTTTAACACTTTAATGGCAGAGTACAGTGAAGATGGAGTCAGACTCGGAGCTGTGCAGCAAAAAAATTTGTGTCTGAAGTCAGTAAATCTGTTGAACAAACTCTCAAAATACTAGTTACTAGTAAAAAAGAAGGGAAAAAAAAGGAAAAAAAAAACATCCCAAAGAGAGTTAAAGATGAAAGTTTCATTTGTGAAATGATCTTTCCCAAATTTTTTGGCCTTATACTATAAAGTAATGAAATAATGATTACTTGTAATATGACATCATAAAATGTTTTGCTGGACTGAAATGTAAAAAGTGAATTCTTAAGACCTTACATGTTCATAGTCCCAGTTAATATGCATAGAAAGAAACCATGCTGGAATGGCTGAGTAGAATATTATAAAATTACTGTTTTATGTATATGATGTTTTTTAGGAGAATCTTCTCTTAAGAGGAATAAAGCTTTTTTAAGTCCACTCTTTAAACAGAAAAACTTTCAGTTCTTGCTGTTATATAACTATTCATACCAGTTCAGAGACAACTTCAGAGACAAAGGAATAGGATAACATTAGAATTTCATGTTACTGGGTCCATTAGAAGCCCTGCTAGGAAAATGGGGAAAAAAAAGTTTTGACAGATACTATTTTCAAACCAACTAGCAAGTATTCATGGAGTCCAACAAATTCTAATGATTTCTGGTTTATTTCCCACTTCATCCTGGTACCATAAAAATATGTGGCTTCAACATCTTCTGACAAGACTGTATACAGTCACTTATATAATTTATGCTTATGTCTCACAACTCCATCAGTTACCATAAAATTCATAAAGTGCAAACATTATTAAATTTTGTGCATAGTATACTCTGTGGAAGGAAAAACTGAATGTGAATCTGGGTTTCCAAAACAATTGTTTCATTCTCATTGCTGACACTACCTTTAGGTAATTTTTCTCTTGTTTTTGAGTCCACCATATCTAAAAAGTGTTCTCCTTTTTCTGTGTCAAAATATCTATTGTTAATGCTTTTAAAAAATACACAGTAATGTGTAAGTATTGATTATTTTTTCAACTGTGGATATTATGATAATGAATCAGCTCAGTCAGATGAAATAAGGTGCAACTTCATTTGGTACTCTTAGTGACTGGCAAATTAACCTGGTAATTTTCTTTAATAAACTTATTTTCTAAATTAAAGAAACAGAGGAGATGCCATGCTTCTGGACCTTTAGTAAAATGTCAGTTCCATACTAGAGATAACTAAAATCATTAATTAAACCAGAAAAATGCATAAGAAAGAACCAGCTAAAATGAAAATTTTAAATAGGCAGTGATATTAGGGACATTATATTACTGTCAGAATTCCTCAAGAATCAAAATAGAATAAATATTAACATCAGTGAAGAAATGTGTTCAAATTTGCTAATATTCTAAAATTCTGAATTATCACTACAATGAAAGCTTGATGGAGTATCAAAAGAAATTGAAAAAAATTGTCTGATGCTTGTGAATGAAATTTAATGGTAAGAATTTCAGAAGACTCTTAGGAACTAATAAAAACAACTTAAGTGTTACTCTGCAAATATCAGCAGTTGGAATTTACTATGGAAGAGAAAGAACTTTTCACATTAATTGATTGCGGGTCAACTATGAGCCCCATGTATCATATGGCTGTGAAAATGAAAATGTGATCCTAAATAATGTCAGTCTAAATATTTCCAGTTAGTTTTGGAAAATTTTAACAAAATACAGAGCCCAAAATTTGACAGGTACTACTGTGAGCAATTCTGTCATGCAAGTCAACCATGTTAAAAAAGAGCAAATTTAACCTCAATGTATGTAAACAGCTGTTATGATGATCTAGAGTCCCTCAAAGTCAAGCGTGTAAGCACAGAGTACAAAATGTAAACCTGGGTACCAAAAGTCTAGAAAAAGGAAGGAAGGAAGGAAGGAAGGAAGGAAGGAAGGACATGGTATATCCGTGTATATATATAGGCATGTGGCAAATGAGGGATATTGAGGGAAGAAGAAGCATAGCTGATTTCATTAGTGGACAGTAGTGGTACTAGATTAATTAAATTATCTTGTTCCTCAAATTTCCAAGGGGAATATGCAGGACAAAAAGTAATTCATAAATGGTATTTGATTCATTAACAAGTAACTTGTGAAGTAATAGCTTTGACAGGACTGGATTCAATAGTCCAGAACTATTCCTTCCTGAAAAAAGTGCCCTTTTCTATGAGAAGCAGTCATGAAGTCAGTTGCTGCTAAATGAGCTGCCTTAGGACCTTAGCATTAATGGGGCAGAGAAGGGGAGCTGTAGAGTTGCAACTTGCCCTTCATGGAAATGGAAGAGATGCCTCTGCTGAGAGACAGAGTAGCTTTAGAGTAACACTTCAGTTTGGATTGAGAACATGTATTTGCTTTCATTTGTGGCACAAGAAGGTCCTGAGCACGTAATTTAGACTTGTTTCTGCTGAAACTGAAATACAGTATTCACTTCAGGAGCCACCTAATGCACTTCATACCCAGTTGACTGCTCAAGTCCACAAAGCAACAAGTCAGAAGCAAAATTTTCTGAAATGTGTTGTGCACACTGGATCCTTAACACCAGCTGCTCCTCAGTGTGGATCTGCTCCCTTTGGGTAGCTGCTTGTTAATGCAGATGTAACCTATGCATCACCCAGGGTTATGCATGACAAAGAAGTAGCAAGCCCCACACTGACTCTGGAAATCTGCCACTGGATGGCAAAGGACATGGCTACCATTCTTGTTCACCAATGACAACTGGTCTCGTCACAAAACTGTCGGTACCTTTATGAGTTGATGTGCCCACAGGAGTGAATCATGTTAATGTTTCATTTGGTCCTTGGGAGTGGGTTCCCAGTGCAGTAGTCATTTGCTCAAACTGTAATGAATTAAATGAGCTAAATTCCATCCTGCTGTAAGCTGTCCCAGCAAGTTATTTGACTTTGGCTTGGATATGCATGGAGAAGCGTTGGTAATTTTAGGATGGGTATTTTCAATGTGCACCTTTTTTGTTGTTGTGTGAATGGTTCTTTAAGGCATCTTTAAAAATAATAACATTAAAATCATAACAAATCAGATTTGGGTTTTATTTACTGCCCTTTTCTCTTAACGGTACTCTACGTCTTTTTTTTTTTTTTAAGATGAAAACAGCTGCAAGCTCTGCTTAATTTGCTTTCTGCACAGTGCAAGACTGTATGAAGAGTAGACATGTGAGCTCATTATGCAATAAGAAAGAATTTATTGTGGTAGCAGCATGCTTTCCACTAAAGATGAGCTGTTAAACACTGTCTCACACATGGATTGCCTTTGATGAGTGATACCAGATGTAGATAAAAGTAAAGCTGCTGATGTAGATTATCTGATTTCATAACTGTAAATTATATAATGTGTTTGCATTTACTTCAGAGTCTATCAGAAGTAACAGAAGATAATGATGACAGGTGGTAGAAAACATGTTGACCTTTTCCTTCATCTTCATACACTTGTGACTAACTCAATAGTGTTTGCTATATGAGAATTCCTATTGGAACATGTAATCTCCATTACTCTGCCAAGGGAGATAAACATCCAAACCAGGTGAGATCTTCTTAGGCAAAAAACTGTGCCAGAAAAGGATTTATGTTGGAACCCTATTTTCCCACTGTTTCATTTTAGTAAGCATCTCACTTTTGGTTTGATACTCCCTGAGGGAACCTGTTTTAGAGTTAGGAAAGCTTTAACTCATTCCAAGGCTAGACTGCTGTTTCTGTGTATGACTGTATGTACTTCAGTCTCTTCTGTGGAGTCTCTGTGTATTGCAAAGTCAATGAAATATTCACTGGCGTAAAGAAAGATAGAATGGATACCTGGTTGATCTCTAAATTTTCTCTTTGTTTCTCCCAGTAAATATTTACTTTATTCACACAAATATGGGGAGCTTCCATAGCAGGAATAGAAAGAGACTTTTTAGCCATCCAGGTTTATTTCTTGGTGGAATGGCTATTATATGTAGAAAATGTTGGAGTATGACTTCCCCAGAGAGCAAAAGATATTGGGACCTCATGTTCTTAAAATTTTAATTGCCCAGCCAAAGTCTGCTGGATAAAATAGGACTGGTAGAAACATACTGTCTTAGTGTTTGCTCTCTGATACGGTCTGTGTATCATTCTCAAACTAGTGAGGACAGACTGAATTGCCTAAACATAGGCTATTTTACATACTCTGGGTTATTCAAGACATCTGCTTGGAATTTACACATCCCACATCCTTCTGGGGTGGCAGCTGAAGGTATTTATTTAGACAACTCATTACTAGTGCTTCAACATTTTCTAATTCTCTGTTGGGTTGTGTTCAGACACTGTGATTATGGAATCTACAAGAGTTGGGGTAATATCAGTGCATTCTCACTGACAGAAGTAAAGGACCATATGAAATGTATGGATATAATTTGTGGAAATATGGACAACCATTATACTTCAAGACACTTCTAGGATTTGAATTCTGAAACTAGCGTTGTGAAGCTGCTGTTCGAACTGATTCTACATCTGAATATGACTTCAAGGGACAGAGGAGCAAGCTTCTTGGGCATCCATACAAAGGATAGTGACTAAACTTAGCCAGGTTATCACAACATTTTCCTTAAGCTAGTGTTTCCTCTCCTAGACAGGTCAGCTCAACAGAGAGTTAGACTAGAACAGCTTGAAAATCATCAATTATTTCTCATGTGATAAAGAAATAAAAAACCACTCCCCTAAATCAGAAGACATTAAGAAAAATAGGTTTGTTCTTGTTCTTTTTCTAGCAAAACAAACTCCTCCAAACCGCTAAGTTTACTTTTAAGATTCCACCCTCCCATTTCATGGTTTAACCCCTGCCAGCAGCCAAGCCCCGTGCAGCTATTGGCTCACTTCCCCACCAGCAGGAGCAGGGAGAGGATCAGAAGGGTAAAAGATAGAGAACTTGTGGGTTGGGATACACACAGATTAATAGGGAAAGAAAAAACCATGCACACAAGCAAAGCAAAACAAAAAATATATTCACTACTACTCATAGGCAAGTTTTGGCAGCAAGTTAAATTAATTTATTAATAGATTCTATAAAACTTAATTTTTTCACATCCTTAGAGTCTTTAAATTTCCCTCCCTTTTGTAAATTAATTTCTAGTGTCTAATAAAAACCAATATTCACATTTAAGCTACGGTTGTGTTTTGCACACCCATAGTTGAAATTTACTTGATTGGTGTAAAGCTTGAATAGCAGGCTTTTCGTCTTTTAGATTGTGGGGGAATGAATCAAAACCTTTATGTTTAACCTCACAACTTTACACACTCTGACCTCTCTTTGGTTTGGAAAAATATCTACAAGGCATAAAGAAGCCTGATGTTTTCCCATACAAATGTGTTGTTCTATTCTGAAAGTTTACCAAAGCCTTCTCTTACCACTTTATTAAAAAGATCTTATCCTGCAGAGGGAAAGTGTGCCTGGAAGAATTAAAGATGCAAAAAGGGTCAGATTAACTCCTAATTTTTGTGAGGAGATAACTTATTTTTTCTCTTGATCCACTCCTGTTTTACTATTCCCACCTGGTAAGTCTATATCAGAAATCTTTGTTGACCCTTAGGTCTTATGACCAATGACTTGAATGTAGACAGATAGCTTACACTGTAATACTGATGGGACCTGGCACTGAATAGGTATCCTGAGATTCTATTTCTAAAGATCTGTAATTTTGGTCATTTTTCCTTCTACCTTTGTAGTTTTCTAACTACTGTGTCCTTTGTGTGTGTTGGGATAATTTAATTCATTGAGGCACAAGCAACTCATAAAGTGGTTGGAACATTGGATCCCTTATTTCATTGAGACACTCAAAATATTGGTGCATTAATAAAAGCAGCTGAGAGGTGGGTGGATAGAAAACATCACCTACAAAACTGGTAAGTGTAGACCAATTGGAAACACAGAAGTTTTATGGATCAGCATGTCACTTCTTCGCTAAGGAAGCAGTAGGAGAATCAAGACCAGGTGGATTAAGAAAAGGCAAAAAGAACTGTCTAAAAATTGATTGTCTGTGAGTACAATAGCATGTCACCAGTGGTGTACTGTTCATGAAGAAGCTTTGGCTTGTGAATGAGGCATCATTCTTTGGATTAGATAAGGTAAAGACATAAACTGTGCCATAGGTTTGTTTGGGTTTTTTTTCCTTTCATTTTTAGAAGAATAGAAAAGAGAGGAGGACTTCACTTGGTATGGGTCCTTTTTGCTTATTGAAATAATAGATATCTGCTGGCTTGCTATAATTAAATTTTCATTAAGATATTTAAAATGTCAGTGTGTGTTTTGGATCAGTTTGGAGGAAGGAACTACTATTGCACAACTATTTAACATTGAAAGGATAGTTATTTTGAAGGCTATAATATAATGAGAGGAAAAAGAGGTTCTGAAAACCTGTGAAGACTATTGTTAAAGTTTTATTATTGCTCAGCAATTTGTATTCTAAGAAAGGATCCAAACTACACAGAGGCTACAAAAATTTACTTTATATGCTATTTATAAAGTCCTATCACCACTCAGTGTAGCTGATTAGAATCACTTGTAGCTATGAGAATGATTGTGTAATCAAAGACACATAAACATGGTAGGTTTTTAATTATTCACACCTGCACACATTCTAAACAGCACACCCTGATGTATCTTTCAAATGCTCTAAAAACAAACATTTTGTTCTGATTCAGTGTGCTATTTTTAAACACCCACAATTTGTTAGTTAAAGCACAATTGTCACATGTTTTGTTTTTCCTTAAATGTAGCAAAAAGCTACGTTTATCATGCAGAGAGATGTAAAATTTTGTTTCATTTCATATTGAATGCATTGTTTTATCAGAACTGAAAATAAAATCTTTGGTGTTGGGCTCTTGTAAGAAATCTAAAGGTAAAGAAAAGTGGATAAATTGAATATGTATTTTATCCAGCAATTTGGGAATTACAGAATTCCCCCAATACTGTGAAGTATTAATTCAATTATTTGAAGAGAGTTCTTTGCTTGAAGAGAACTGAAGACATACCAACACCTGTAATGTTACCTATAATTTTGTGTTAAGGCTAAAGAATTGTGGGATGGTGGAAGGAAACCAATTCTTGTCATATAAATAATTGGACAGTTCTAACACCTAATTGAAATCACCACATTTTCTAGTGGATATATCAGATAAAGCCCAAAGGAACATTCCAGTGCATGAGTTCCTTACTCACAGAATATAGAAACAGTCCTTACAGAGGATATAGAGAAGCCAGTCTAACAGGAAAAATAGCCATTATGGTGCTTAATAAACAAGTGATTATCTTCATACTGGTATCTAGACCAAATCTGATTCTGTAATTTGTCTTTGTCTGATTCAGAACAGGGATCTGACTTGTGTCTTCCACTCTCTGCTTCCATATGTTAACTACACTGGTATACAGCCCACTGATGTCTCATAAGTGTAATATATCTAGAGAAGATACTCTGATATTTTGTTTTGACTGTGATTTTATATGAACTGTCCATTGCTTCTGTTTTTCCTCTATGTCTTATATATTCAAGGAACCCCTGGGAGTCTGCTTGGACTGTCCAGGCACAGAAAAGTTTACTATTTGAACTTACTGAGCTCCAAGGAGGCTGCTGGACATGCTCCAAGACAGTTGTCATAGCCACAGAATCTTGATGCTCTTTATTTGTATATGCTCCCCTATGTCATTCCCCCCGTGGTGATAATTCACATTAGACCTCCAGGATGTTGCTGTTTCTTTGCCTTAAACTCTGTCTACATCACCTATCATTATTTTCAGGTCAAGCTACAGCCAGACCTTTTTCTTTTATGGTTAGTTGGTGCTGCTGCTTTTCACATTACCTCATCTGGCTCCCTTTCTGTGAGAAAAAGCAGAGAAGAAACTCATAGCCCAATACTTTACTTGCTCTTTGCTTTCTCTTTTCCATCTTCCTTCTGGGTGGGCATCTTTTCTCACTGTTTTTTTCTTTTCCATTCCTGTCCAAATAGTGATAAAAAAGAAAAACCTGCCCAACAACAGCATAACTTCACCCCTAGATTTCTCTCCCCTCCCTCAATATTTATAAGCAGTTTTTTAATATTCTCTCTACCCAAACAAATGCATACCTTACTTTAAAATCAATCTATTTAGTACACTCTGTGTAACTGGTGACAGCAGTTCAGCCCTGAGCAGGCAGCATCCCCAAACACAGCAGGACCAACCCACAAGACAGAAAAAATTGCCTCCCATCCTGGAAAAGAAGGAAGAGGGAGGTGGGGAGCCCGAGTCACACAGAGGGGCTGTGGGATGCATGGTCATCCAGTTTGTTCTACACCAGGTTACTTATCTCAGTTCACCGGTCAAAGCCCAAAGGCTGCAAGTGCCACTGGTTTGTGGCCTTGCCCGCAGAGGCAGTCGGCATGAGGGCTGTTCACACGTGCTTGTGTAAGATTTTGGCTGACATATCTGTCTGGAAGCTGGTGGATTTAGCCCAAGAACAAGTAACCTTTCTCAAGCTTTCCACAAGCAGCAAGATCTGTCTAAATTTTTATTCCCTTATAGCTAATGCATAAAGGAGAAAAATCAAAAAGAGTACTGATGAGGTCTGTACAACATTTTAATAATTTCATAATTAATTCTAGCAAGAAAGATTGTGTGAATACATTTCTTCATAAAGCCATCACTGGTGGAAAGTTGAATTCAGCTCACATGTGAGGAGACCCACAGAAGGTTTCAGTTCCAACCTGCTCATGCTCCTCTGCTTCTCCCTCCTCTGAAATCCACAGGCTGCAATTTCACCCACTGAACATTTACTGCCGATAAAGCTGTTGATTGTGAGGGTATCCAAGCCCACTGCTAGCTGTTGTTGTCCCTGCCCACCCTTCCCCTGCCAGCAGGACTTGTCTCCAGCTCCCCACAGCTCCCTCCTGCCTGACCACAGGCCCCCTACGCCAGTTCCAGTTTTGAGCCCGTGTCCCAGCCTGACCTTTACCTGTCCCCCTCCCCAGTGAGGTGCCCGGTGCCCCCTGGCTGCCCTGCCCCTGGGAGTGGCACTGGCTGGTGGCCCTCCAGGAGACCCTGGCTCTGACTGCAAAAAGAAACCTGAAGGAAACTTCATGAGAAGGCATTTCACAAAGTAGTAATTTTAAAATCGTGAAATGCTCCCTTAAAAGTTTCTTCTCTTGAATTTCATATAGCTTTACATAAAAACCTGCAACATGCTGATTGAACTACCGTAATCCTACTCTGGAGCAGGAATAGAAGTGTCCACCCAACTCTTTCCCAGTTAATTCGTACCTTGAATGTATGTTTCTGTTGCTTTCCTTACAATGACAAGTTCTTAATTTTTTTTATGCTTTTCAGGAGATGAGGGCTGGGAGGCAAGCATGGCCAAGGGAAAATGCAGGACGTGGGTGGTCTATCTTTAGCTGCAGCAGCATGTTTTTAAAATGACTTAGTCTTCTGGAGACATCCTAAGAAACTCTAGGTTCACCCCTGCTTCTACTAATACCTAGTGATCGTGATTGTACAAATATAAACCTTCATGAGAAGATTCATAGGTGGCTTAAATAGGGAGTTATATCACCTCATGGATGGAAAACACATAAAGATAGGACCACAACATGAAAGCAGCTGAGAAGGGTGGTGTGAGTGAGCTCATACATCATACTTATTAAACACTGTAAATAGGGCTCTACTAGAACATGCAGAGCACCCAGCACTGAATATGCTTTCCCTTCTTAATGAATATGAGAATAACTACTTGTACAATAACCTATCAGCTTACGTTTTCCTTGGGGTTTTTTGGATTTTTTTTTAATCTACAGAGTTATTTCCAGACATATCACTTGTCAAATGCATGTGGATAAAGGTAATTTATGGTGCATGGAGATGTAAGTCCCAATTTCCAAGAAGCAATGTGAAAGCAAGATACTCTTACACTGATGGGATTCTTATCTTAGCCTTGATGTACTCTAAAACTAACATATCCCCGTCACTTATACTCCATGGTATCCCTGGTATGTATATATGGAAAAAATAATGGAAAACCTTAATGTTAAAATGTAACTATGAAAATTGAGAAATATTAGAAGCAGTGTGCAGTTTAACATGAGACATACACACAAACCACAACAGAGAGCGCTCCTAAAAACCTTAATTAGAGTTTCCAGAACATACCAGAGAATAGTGCAAATAAAAATATTAGTGAGTTTCTCCATTGATGGCCATTGAAAAAAGGTAAAAATGACTAAGTTATATAAAGAGCAAGATTAAAAAATAGGGCAGGGATGATGGGGGTAAGTGCAACAGTACTTGACACATTCAGGACAAAAGACTCCTGATGGACTGTTGTAGTGCCATTGCCAGGTCAGAAGTATCTGCTCCAGATACCAGTCAGGAAAAATGTCTAATTTCTGCCTAAGTGCGTATACCATACTTGTTCAAGTGGCTCACAGAGTGCCAGCTGAAACTGAATGACTTTTGAAGTGGTCTCAATTCTCTTCAAAGAGAAAATCCAGGTTTCTCTGATGCAATATTACTGCCCACAATGAATATAAATCTGGCATGTATTAATGCCCTGTCTTCATCCTCCCCAGTTATCCCCAGCATCACTGGAGCAGCAGATTCTCTTTTTGTCTTTGCTTGCAGAAACTGAGGATTTACCACAGAGAGTATGAGAACAGGTTTTTTATTGGTAGGAGAAAATGTATTGTTTACATGCCAGATGATATTGTTTTGATTTAACTTGATAATGCCTGAGTTTCTTTGGTTTTCAGTTATCAGCTAGGAAGACCTAGATAGATCATCAGAACTGAAGCAACATATCTGTCCTCTCTGCTTCCTCCAGTCCTCTACTTTTAGAGTCCTTGGAGTCACTGCAGTTTCTTCCTGGACATTTTGTACCTTAAGGAATGTCCTATGGCCCATTGCTCCCTGTTGTCCTGACGGAAGCCATCTAGGTAAAAGCCTGTCTTCTCTCCTCTGGCATCTCTTTAGAGGAACATGAGAGAAGGATTTATCTTTCCCTCAAGTTACCGCCACTCTGCTAGTCAGTAAGTGCAGCACAGGGACCCTAACTGGTCATATTTGCAAGAAGTGTTACTAATGTTATTCCTGATAACTTGGCACCTTGCCTTTCTTCTTTCCATTGAATGTTTTTACCTCGATATGCTGTTTACTTCTGCAGAACAGCTGTAAAAGCAAGTTAACACACTTACAGAAGAAAAAAATAATCCTCTCTAATGGGCTGTGGTGATGCACTCAGCTTGTTTCTTAGCCCCTTTTGTTATGGTAAGATTTCCAGTAATGGTTTTCTTTAGGTAGGAAATCAAACTAGTCTTTTTCCTGCCGGAAAGAAGAGGGCCTGCAGCTGACTGCAACATTGTTTTAGTGATGTAGGAATCTGGAGGAACAGGGAAAGACCTGTGCACACAAAAATTCCTGTATTACTGATTTTTCTAACAGGTATGGAGAATTGCATGTTTGTTTTTTTGTTGTTTTTTTTTTTTTTTTTTTGAAGAGGGTTTCTTTCTGTTTGTTTTTTCTTTCATATGATGGGAACAGAACTTTCAATCTTGAGTGCTCTTGACTGATGTTAAGAATTATGCTACTTCTTTCTTAGTAAACCTATAATAAGAGAAATCATTCAGTAAGTGAAATTTAATAATCTCTAAGTTACATGTCCATGCGCCGAATCCTCAAGTCCTTATTAAATGTTATTCAGCATCAGCCTTCACACAGGCAAACTCTCCTAATCTCTGTTTTCATGATCTGTTTATGTTATACTGAATTCTACTTTTCAAGTATTTGCCATTGTCTGTTGGCAAACAATGACTTTGCCAACAGACAATGGCAAATGACTGTTAGGTCAGTAGGTGATTAGCATGGTCAAAATTTTTTATATTATGTATTGTTTTTTAAGCCAAAGCTCCCTCTCCTTGAAGACTGAATGGCAAGAGAATTCAATTTCTTGAAATGCACTCTGATGTATGACTAAAAGGACAAAGTGAAACAGAGAACTTCTAATTCATTACCTACTGCAGGATCTTTGAATCAATCTAGAAATACTTTATTGTTACTAAAATTAGATTCCTTTTTCTTGGCAAAGTTTCTTTTCCCCTTATTAAGAAAGGGTACTCAGCATTTCTGGATGAAATAATTTCATGGCCTCTAACCAATGGTCTGCATTTTGACAAGGGAGGTAACACGAAAAGGCCTCAATATTTTGTAGCCTGAATTTAATGTTTACAGACAGCATATTAAAAAGGACTGTTGATGTTTTGTCACTGTGTCAGCATACATCAACAAATTATATATGAGATTTTGTCATTTTAAAAAAAATTCCTAAGTAGTTTTTGAAGATGCTTTTCTTTAATACATTTAAATTATTTTTATTGACTTTACATTCAAAGTCTCAACAAATTTCAAATAACACACATTATATATGTTAGAATTGTGTATGACATCTAGTAATGATCAGTGGGTTAAACCTCAAGTGTTACATGATTTGCAATTATAAAGGTCAGAAATTGCATCTCGAGTATAATTAGGCATTTGGGAATGCCTGTTCCTTAAACCAAACAAGAAAAGGTATTTAGTGAAAATTTTACTTAGGTCTTTTATGATAGCCTTCCACTGATGAGTGATCTCCTGAGAATATACATCCTGTAAACTGAACAGGGATATAGCATTTTTATAGCTGAAAAATCCTTAGGAACTATTTTTAGAGTTGGTCTTTTGTTTTTTTTTGGTTTTTTTTCTTGTTTTTTTAATAGTGACAGAAAAACAACAAAGCCTATTCATATTTATATCAAAGGCATGTTTCAGGTGCAAGCTGAAACTTTGTCTGTCAGAATGGATGGGCAGAATTCCAGAGCAGAATCCTGGCATACTTAGCAAGGGTGAACTTTTCAAAGCCATGAAAATGTAAAGCAAATCTGTGTCTTGTCATGTGACTGCCACCAGCTGTTATTGCAGCAAAATGTATATATTAAAACTAGAATAATAATATAGTATTATAATATTACAGTAATAATGATAATATAATATGAGAATATTAAAAATGTGCATAAAATGCATATTTATTCTCCTCTGTATATCTATTACAAATAAAGGCATCATGAAAAACAGATTAAATACAACTGATACTCTGAGCATAAGATTTTTGTCCCTTCCCTTATCTAAGCGTTCTCTGCATTTCAAATATTGTTCACTATCCTGAACATCCATTACCACAAACTACTTATCCCTTTCTACATGGCTAAATACTTTCTTTCAGATTTCTAGTAAATTTGAAGGAAATGGTGAAATGATGAAAAATTACAAATAAAAATGAAAGAATGTTAAAGGCTTGAACTCTTTGGTGATCTTTTAAATTTATTTCCTATATTAGAAATTAAGACTGATCCATTAGAAATGGGAATATGCAGCTGCTAAATCAAGATTTTAAGCACTTAATATTACAAGCAGATGTTAGCATCTAAATATTTTTTTTAAAAATGCTTTGAAAACCTTCATATTGTCACCATTAAATCTTCAAGTTTATATCTCGGCATTATTCTCAAAATATCCATAGTCAGCTGAGCAAGTAGGTTTAGATCTCATGACATTTTGAGTTATAAAGTCTGTGAGTCAGGCATCTAACTCTGAGACTATAATTCAGTTTTCCCACTGAGGTGTAACACACATCCCGGTACCTGCCCCTCCAGGAAGAAATGCAATTAGACAGAGGCTGATGCAGAGAAAGCTGCACAGAACGTTGAATTCTGGGACGCTTTTTTTAGCGTCTTAGAATAAAAAGCATCAAAGACAGAGGTGCATCTGAAGTGCCTTTCTGCAGGATCTTGCTTAGCGGCTTCTGTGCAACTGGGATTTAGGGTTTTCAGCTTCCATTTCAGTTCATATGCACAAGTCATGCTTTACCCTTAAAATACAAGCAGGTAAAAATTCTACCTTTCAGGAAAATAGTTCAGTGGCAGGACCACACTGCAGGCATCAGAGTACTTGGTACAGTTCTCCTTAACCTGGAAAGATCTGACCTTCCATCTCCCCCCTCTGTTCTAAATCAATAAATAGAATGCAGGACCTCCAGGGTAAGTGGTGTGACATAACTCATGTCCTTATGGTGACACTCTCTGAGCAGTCCCATTCATGCTGTTAACTGTAACAAACCCTGGTCTGGCTATGCCTGGGACTGTGACTAGGAAAGTGCCAGTATGGTACAGGCTGGTATGGGCCAAAAACCAAGCTGAAAGCAGGCTTATGATAGAACACTATGAAAAAGAAATTGCCAGTATTAGACCCCATGCCCTGCCTCTGCCTAGTTTAGTAGGCTAGACATAGTCATTAATACCAAGATCATGAGTTTCCGGGGTGTTCCACATCCCCGTCACTCGTCCTTTTGAAGCTGTGCTGCTCTGCAGTCAGGAATACTTGATTCAGAAATCCAGAAAGAGAACAAGTGAAAGACAAGTGACCTTGTCAGTGTAGTTTAAAACACTCAGGGAACAAAGAGGAAACTAAATCTGAGTCTTACTTGCTCGACAAGTGTTCTCAAAGCAATGTAGAACCAGCAAACATCACCTTCATTTCTCTCCTTATTATTATTTCAAAGAGAATAAGAACTGCTCAGTTCCTTGAAAGCATACTTTACCCTGTATATTCAAAGTGGATGAACTCACCTTCAGCTTGAGGAGATAAAAGATGAGAATTCAAAGATTTCCATATCTCCACAGCTTCCTGATTGTGATTATACAATTCAGATTGCACTCACTTTAATAGGCAAGGCCCTTTTTAAACCCTGGCTAATTTGTACTGCAGATTTTGTGTTTCATTCACCAGACCAGATGAGAGGTAATCACTGAGATAAGGCAGATTCTATTATTCTGGTCTGAATTTTGGTAAAAGAAGGATGAAAAGAAATCTTGAAGGGTATTATTTAAAGATTTCTTTTTCTGTCATTCTCCTTTAATAACACAGCTTGTGAAAAATATGTATAGGTATAAGTAGAGGTGAGATACTTTTGGGAGAAAGCCTGCAGTTTTTTTAGGCATTGAGTTTCACAAAGCTGAAACACCATCCACAATGTGCAGAAATGTGCTCGCTAAGATCAAAGTCCACTTCAGACCGCAGATATCGGTCAGGCAGAACTCATGGGTCTCAATTATTTAATCCCGGCAGATGCTGTAAATTGTGTTAATTATTTACGTATAACAGCAACAATTGCCCTGTCAGTTTTGTTGCTGGTTGTTGGCAGAGCCTTTTCGCCGGGTTATGAAACGCGCTTCCCACTAGGTGGGGGTAGACAACTTCCTACAGACAGCCGTGTCCCTGGAAGAGGAAAATGTAGTCGAAGATGCTATAGAAACCAGACTAAATGTAGATACTTTGAGAGGCGTTTTGGTTTTGTTTTTGTTTAACTGGGGGGGCGGGGGCGGGAGTTGTGTTTTTTTCTTTTCCCTCCCTTCTCCTGTGGTTGTGTTTGTTTGTTTTTACCTTGTTTATTTGTTTAGCTGCAATAAAACAAGAATTACTATTTGTGAACTACTGGACTTTAAAGGTGATAATGAACTGAGAACACAGGCAATTAAGTTTAGTTTGAGTTGGAGAACTACAGTTTTGAACTTCTGTTATTACAAGTCAGGTCATTCCTACAGTAGTACAAACCCAGTATTTTACTGGAAAATAAAATAAGTAGGTGCATTACTGAAATATCCCACATGGGTGTGATATGCATGCAGACTAATGCAGATTAATTATTCTCAACTGCTTATTGAGCATCAGATTCAGTTGATTACAACTGGTAGTCCATAATAAGTAGATGCAGTAGTTTTAAAGTTGGGCGTAGGAACAACACAAAATGATTTACCTTGTCAGAACACAGTGAGGCACCATAAGTCAATGAAAGTATGATTTAATTAGCAAGTTCGTAAGACACAAATTGTATGTGCACCAGACACACTCCACATGTCTTCTGTTTTTGAGTGAAAATTTAAAGGAAATCCTAAGTGTAGTGAGAGCGGCTTAAATTTCTAAGATGCAACACTGCTGAATCATGCAAATAAGACCACATACCTTTATTGCAATGAATGAATGACTGCCTTTTCTGTACATCAGCAAATAAAAAAATATTAAAACAGTATACTTAAAATATTATGAAAGCCTAGTTGGCAGGAAATGTCAGTTGTTGCAAATTCTAGAGGCCTTTCATAAGGTAGGTTAGTAGGGAATAGGAGGTTATTGTCAGATTGATGTTTTTTTATGACATCATTTAGCATTTAAAAGGTGCGATATATGAAATCAAAGGTTAGTAGTTTATCCTACTGTTGTTTTCCTTTTAAGTAGCATCATTATTGCTGCACGTGTTTCTTAATTGTTGTAAACATAGTGGGAGTTGAGACAAGAAATTCGTGATTTTATTAGCAACTTCAGTTTTGCTTAATTAGACAGAGCCAATATGTTATTTGAGAACAGATAATTAAAGTTCACTTTCCAGGACTTTCAGATTATCATTACAAAAAAAAAAAAAAAAGATAAAAATGAAATCATGTTCCAAATTTCTAATAGCTGAAATTATTTCTGTGCTGCAGATGGTCCCATTTTTAGTTTAGAATTTTTTAAAATGGATTTTATCACTTTCCTTCCTCCGAGTACAAAGGCATCCCATCATTTGTTTCACTCTTTGTCACCCATCTTTTGCTTAAGATGTAACAGTCCACTCCCAGAGGGTTTGCTTTGCTTTGACTTTCATGTTTCCCTTATTTGTGTTGATAAATGACATTGTATAAATGTTAAACTTGCTTTTCCATGCTAGTATTTTCCCATAACTGAACGTTACATATAGAGGCATTTTTTCTATCTGTGAAGAGACTCATCAACTCAAATGTGGAACTAGCTTGCTAGAAGTTGTAAAAAACCCACTTGCAGCAGCTCTAAGTCCTACCAGTGGTAAAATGCTTCTTTCACTAGAACACTCAACAATACGAGAAAGGATGGACAAAGCCAGTGGATATGCTTTGAAATAAGAAACAGTACTTCAGAATTATCACAGAATGTGTATCTGTCTGATTTCTTTAATATTCTGTGTAATAATATTGAGCTACAACACAAGTACTTAAAGAAATTAATATTATGAACTTTAAATACACCTTAATCAGATCTTTTCAGTGATGCAAATGATATATGAAAGTGTATTGAAGTACTTTAAACTACAAGCTCAATCATATTAAATAATACCTTCTACTCAGATTGGTTTAACACAGGTTTAAAGGGCTTTTAAAGAGTTTTAAATTTTAATTTGTCATGAGAACTAATTTCAAATGTGCCAAAGCATCAAGTGCTGAATATGTTTGCATTGCTATCAAACCACCCCTAATGTTCTACTTTTTCTAAGACACATTTCACTAATAGGTTACTTAATATGGCTCAAGAAGCATTTTCATATACTGAAGGAATTCCATGCAGTGTCATGATGCATACTCGTATTGTATTCATGATGACTATTAACCACTCTTTAGAGTATCAGATTGGTTGTCATAAAATGTGCACTTAACTGATTATATGCAGGTTGGAAGACTATCTTCTATTTCCCTCTATGTTTTAGTCTATCTATTCAAGAATCCTTTAAGTAAAGATATATGCCAATGACCATGATTGTTTTTCACCTTCTTTTGTCACAGTGAGCTACTCTGCAGCTACTCTGAATGATGGGATGTCTCCCTTCTTCCTCTATGCATACTTTTTTCTGTACTACACCTGTCTCCACCACTCATCCAGTGGCATAGCCTGAACACTTTTCTAATCCAAATGTTCCACAATCTCCTTTCACTTTTCCACAGTCAACATAATCCCAAACCTACTGCAGTTAAGGCACATCAGCATAATTACATAATAATAGCTGAAGTAAAAAGAGAGAAATATGGATCTCACTGAAGTCAGTGACAGCTTTTTCACTCTGAATTGGTTCCACTAGCAAGCTTTGAAATTGTAATCTAAATATTCAGGTCAATTTGAAAACATGAAGTCTCTTTTTTTTTTTTTT
>VZTH01004842.1:72783-162526 GCA_013397815.1 Aleadryas rufinucha
TTTTTTTTTTTTTACTGTCCCCAAAATCCCAAGGAGAAACATGAACGAACATTCTGTGAACTGTGCAATTCTAGATTGTTGAACTTACCATTTTCTGCATGCACCATGTGAACACTGAATACATACATGTGCACCCAGTTCAGCACTCTACAAATATGTCAGGTGTGTTAAACACTTACTGATACACTCTGTGAACAATCAGTGCATTCCTCATGATTTCAGCTCTATGCAATTGCAGAGAGGTTTAATTGCTTTTTGTTTTAATTTATTTTAATTGCTCTTGCTCCGGTGGAGCAACTGTACTTCTGGGAATCCAATACAAATGACCAAATTTCTTCTTTCCCACCAAGATAAATTCCTTTTCCTCCAGGCAGGAAAAAAAAAAAAAAGTCATGTTCTGAGAAAGCAGGACACAGAGCTACATCAGAAGCAGTAAATTAAACACTTTCAAGACCTTCATTCTGTCTTTGAGGCCAACCAACACAAATAAGCCCTAGCTAATTAGCCATTTCTAAACTTTCTTACCCTTTAGAATACGGCATCTGCATTCAAACTAGTAACTGGAAATTCTCTTGGCTTTAATACAAACTTCAAGCCACATCTGGGAGTACACTGGTTTGATCAGGCCAAAATCATGCCACAGCACTACCCTGACTACTTAACAGGATAAGAAAGGATTTGTCAAGGTTTAGTATGTTAGAATACAATGGTCACAATGCCTTAAAGAGTGATGTTGATTGGGCGAAAAGATTGACCTGAAAAGACTTCTGCCGTATTAAGTCTCTGCACTTGCTAGTATTTTAGCAGCTAAAATACATTTTAGTTTTGTGTTAGGATATTTTGGCTTTCTTGACTATGCAACACATCGTGATAAAGAGTTGTTTTTTTTTTTCCTTTTGGTTTGGAAAGAACTCACCAAACTTTTTCCTGCTACCTGAAACTACTCACAAATTCAGACTGAATATATATCTTCAGCTGAAAAACAATAAATTAAATGCTTAAAAAATCAGAGGAGGTGATTACAGTTGTTTCTAGGTGATATATTCTGATTTTGGTCTGCAAGTAGATGTGTTGGGATTCAGGTGTAAGTCCACAAAATCAGGCCAGAAATAGACAGGTCTAGGGAAGTTTATTTGAAGGGACAGGCTACTGTAGAGTTCTGTCTTTTCCTAGCTCAGAACACAAACCTCAACAGAAATTTTCCCTCTCTCAGCAAAATGCCTTAGTCAGCAAGCTCCAGAGCAGCCTGGAGTGCGAAGCTGTTTCAATTTGTATTAATTGAATGCTTACTAATTCAGAACGTGGTAGCCACCTACCTCCTCTTCCCAGATGAGTGCCTGAATCACAAGATTTGTGATGAGGTATGAAAAAATGAATGCTGAATGGTATAGTAATACCTTCAAAATTTCCTTTTTAAAATGTGTGTACTTGAGACAACACTCTTCTCTTGATTTTGAATATTTTTCCGATTTTCAAGAAAGGTAAGAAAAACCTCTAACCCCTAAACTGAATCAAGTGTATTGGACTGAATTTATTTCTTTTAGAACTGTCAGAACAGCAAGTACTCAATTACCCATTGGATTTGAAATAGAAAAGAGAATTGCCCAAAACAGACTTCCGCATTTTATTTTTACTTGAGTCTTTGCGATGAAAAAAAAGTTATTGCTTCATGGTACTTACTCTTTTTTTTCTCTCAGTTCTCAACTGAAGTTTTGAAATGATTTCATCTTACTTTATTTTCCATGTTTTAGTCGGAAAGTCAGCAAGGACACTAACATCCTGCATATCCTGGTGTGTATGCAAAATAATAGGCTCAAAGCATACTAATGACTGCCAGTTCATGCTGTCTGCGGAGGATTACTAAGGATTACATGTAATTATCTGAAATTGCACACTGGTTTTTGCCAATTTTTTTAAAAAGTGGAATTGATAGGGCTTCTAGTTTCCTGCTAAGATTTTACTTTTATATTTTGTATTTAATATTTTCTCTTTTATGAAAAGTAAGAAAATACTGTAATAAATGAAAGAGTCCCTGAAAGTCACTTAGGGATTAAATATATATAAATCTCAAAGCTGAATACAGAACTCAGAAACAATACCACTAATTTATTCTATATTTTACAGAATCTTGCACAAAATACACTTTCAAAATGTCACTAATGAGACCATGGACCAGATTTTGATTTTCATTTCTGGTTTCTGGGAGTCTGTATAGGAAGTAGCGTAACAAAACTAATTGTAAGAATTTATGGAAGAAGAAGGTGACATTTATTTTGAAAATTTTCTAAGTGATTTCAGTTACTCATATTCTCACACTCCTGTCTTTGCAAGCTGGGTATTCACCCTAGCAGTTTAGCTAGGACCATTTATATACCAACTACTGAATCCACATCACATCTCTTGTGGTATTTTTGATTAGTGATGAGAAAGTAATTTTTCTGTTAGTCTTTTTTTACTTTTTAGATGCCAGCAGTTACTTAAGTGATTATTTTGCATCAAAACTTAGCTTATCTAGGCCCCCATAAATATTAGTCAAGGTTGCCAGTCGTTGCTTCTTTTTCTCTGTTTGGAATACACAAATCTTTATGGTTCCAGCCTGTTTTCCTTTTGGTCAAACAGAAGAAATAATGGTGTGTGTGGTATGCTGTAGCTTTGTTTTCAATCTGCTGGTGCCACAGAACAAACAGATCCTTCTGCCAACAAGTTGTCTGTTCTCTGGCCTTATGGGCTGCAGGCTTTCCAGTTTTGGTAGAAACAATACATTTTTCAATTTTATTGCTGTGAAAAATGTTTTTTGTTAACATTACATGCCACTATTTTAACCCTCGTTTTGCTTTTTCTTCCGATATTTACGTATATACATTTCCAGTTACAGCTCGTGTCAATCTTTGTTTATGAATGTTTAAAAAATCAGAGGAGATGATTATAGCCATTTCTAGGTGACATATTCTGATTTTGCTCTGCAAGCAGACATGTTGGGATCCAAGTGTAATTCCACAAATTCAGATGAGAATTAAACAAGTGTAGGGAAGTTTATTTGAAAGGACAGGATACTGTCCCTTAATATTCCTGTTAAAATTCTCCTCATCTGTTGGCCCTAAGGATATTGGTGTTTATGTGTAGAGCTTTAAGAGAGACTCTCAAAAAAAAAATTCAGCTTTAAATATTAATGGTGGCCAGTAAGGATGAGCCTTTCCTGGTCACCACTGTCACGTGTACTTCACCGCAAATTAGAAATTCTGTAGTTCAAACTGGGAAACAGAAAAAAAAAAACAAAACAAACCAGAAAAAAACTATACTATACATGAGACAGGGCAAAACCAGGATACTTTTAGTCTGTTGCTGACACTGCCCTGGAAGGGGTCAGCCTAGCTGGGCGGCAATCCCAGGCGTGGCAGCAGTGTCCTTCCCGCAGACACGCAGTGTACGTGCTGTGTCTCAGTGGCCGCGTGTTCGGGCAGCACCGGCTCGGTATAAGCAGGGTGCGCCGTAGGCGAGGTGACCCTGGTGTTCAGGTCTCCCAGGATCCCCGGAGGCGAAAGAGAAGAGGGAGAGAGCCACTTCCAAGACTTCCCGAGTTTATTGCTCAGAAAGGCGAGGCAGGGAAATGGCCGGAAGGTCCAGGGTTACATGGTCTTTTTAGGGAAGGCAGAACCGAACCATGTTCGATAGACAGATAGATAATGGGAGGATCCGAAACATATACAACCAATGGGAGACCTACAGAGGAGGGGTTAACCCACAACAACTAATGGGGAACAAAACTTAACAGAACCTTCTAGAGAGAGAGGTGGCGGCTTCAGACCTGGGTCTCGCCCTCTGAGGATCCTTCACTCTCCAATTCGTCCTCCCATTTGATGGGCAGGGCGTTAGGAGCCGAGGGCAAGCCTCTAGTGGCCCAATGCGCCCCAACATGTTGCAAACACTTTAATCACGCCAATCTGTCTCTCACTAAGGTACTGGCAAAATGGAATTGAGGTTCACCAGGTCTAGGTATAGATTCAAAGAGCAGAGGCTGTACAGCCAACAGATGACTCTTGCTTAGCCTAAAAAGTTTTTGGTGGGATAGGACAGACATTCTGTTATTTAAAAATCCTTGGACCATATTTATTCTCAATGTTATAGTTGCTGTGTGAAAGGCCACTCAGCCTTACTGCAGCATGTGGTGCATGTGGCATTTCAGGTTACTGAAGGAGTAAAATTTATTTGCTGTATTCAGTTTTCTTAAGGTCCATCAAGGAATGTCCCTCGTACTTTTGCCAGAGAAGGCCTCTAAGAGTTTCTTTTGGTCATTAAGTTTATTCCTCTACATTTTACAAAATCTACTGTGTCTGAAATAAAAGGCTTCCATAATTACAATGTCCAATTTTTCAGCTTATATGGAAAGCTTTATTTAAATTTTTTGTCACCGCTAATAAGTGATCTGAGATGATGACTGGTACATTCTAATTATATTTCCCAGTCTAGGGAATTACCATAATTAGACTTCGCAATATAATTCTCGTCACTTTACCATGAATCCCGAATTCCTGGTAGAACATTATTATCACAGGTTCCAAAAATTCATCAAAAATTTGCACCCATATTACACCTTCATTGGCAAATCTAATTAGCAGGACAGTTACAGGAAAGGAAGAGGAAAGAAAGCTTTAGTTCAGCATCAGTCAACTAAGTATTTGACAGACTTAACGAAAATCTGTATAAGAGGATTCATAAAACAAGAAGGCTGCATGAAAATCAACACAATATTCAGCAGAGGATTTGAAATCACTGAGCATATCATACAGGCAAGTAAGAAACGTTTCTGTTACATTTGATGTGCTAAGCAATGCTTCCGATACTATAATAATTAGAGACCTGCTTGGGACTCATCTGGTGAAACCAAAGTTTCCAAATGTACCAGAAATATGTCTTGATTTCTTATCTAAAAGTGTCTTGATTTCTTATCTTCACTATTTGAGAAAGTCATGAAGCCTGCTTGGTCTTCTCCTTTGTGTAACCTTCATCTGAAGACCATGCAAATATTATTGGTCAAGGTAAAAGCTTAGAAATATAATTTCTTTTTAAAACCTTTATTTAAAAAAAGACTTTCAAAGACTAAAGAGGAAGTTATATAGCAGAGTCTCTTTGATTTCCTTTGGGAACTGACTGTGCCCTTGAAAAAAATCCTACTGAGAATCAGTCAAAATTGGAGAACATCCCAGAGTATCATCTCACTAAAATCCTTTGGCTGTCCTATATCAGATGATGAGGCCATTAGGGTGTGAATATGTTATGTGTAAAGAAAAGGACAGAATCAGTTTTTTGAGGTCATCCAAAACTCTAGAGGCTGGTGCTGACTGAAGGGAAAAAATGTCTCCATTTTATTATTTATTAGGACTGTATTGAGCTAAAAATTATGTATGAGTTTGGTAAGAGTGCATGTAGAATGGGTTCACCCAAAAAAGCAACATATGAGGCAGATAAAATCTAACATGTCAAAATGTCCATATAATTCCAGTTTTGTCAGCTGGTCTAAATTCATATCATTCCACTGAAGTCTGAGGGGTTATTCCTGTTCATCCCTGCTGAGCATTTGGGAAATTAAGTATCTGAAGTCTGGGCAGTCATGTCAGATGTCAAGGAAGATGCCAGTTTGAATGAAAACATTGAGTTAGTGAAATCCTCTACAAGCAGTTAAAGAGTGGGCTGCCAAAAGGTTAAATCAATGCTCTTTATCAAAAAAAAAAAAAAAAAAAAAGGAGAGAGAAAAAAAGAAGCACTTCATAGTTCAACATTCAAGGAGTTAAAAGTGAATCAAGAGCTCATGAAAGGTCTAAATGCTAAGGTTGGGGAAGCGCCAGAGAGAGGTACTTGGGAAGTTGCTCCTGCTGCAGGACTATCAAGGGGCTGATTAAGCTTCCCACAGTCTCCACTCCCTCAGATGGTTTGTAACCTCTATTAAATCTGAAACCTTAAAATGTCTCGAAGGTCAAAACAGTTCAGGACAGATGCCTTTAGGATTTAAGAGTGACAGTTTATAAAGGGAATCTAGTGCTAAAGTCAGGTCTGAACAACAGTACTCTAAGCATATCAGTCTGATTGGATTACAAAGAATTTTTGGGATTTGGTTGGATAGGAAATTTATACCTATGGGAGGCGATGACTGTCCTATCAATAGTGTTGAGAACATTCATTACCCTTTTTAGTGAGCACTTTTGATAGCAGTGTCTCATGAAACTCTTCAACCCAGGTAAAAATCCATGACCAACAGAAAAAAACGAAACCAAAAACCCTGTGGGAGAGTTGCTTTCAAATGGGGAAGTTAAGAATGAGAATGACTTAAAATACAGATTAGAGAGGATCAGCAGCTGCTGTCAGGATGCCGCAGTAGATGAACACAGACCCGTAAACAAGAAGTAAATTGTTAACACGTCTAAGAGCAGCAACAGAACTAATTCCACTCCGACATGTGCTTGTGCCAATTCTGCTGCACCCTGTTGCTTTACAGGAGGTAGATGTGTGAGAACCAAAGACTAATTAGGGAAAACAGATTAGCCTTTTAAGTTGGCCACCTGGTATCCACCCAGTTCCTGCCCAGCTATGGACCCATGCTGCTCATTGTAAGAAATGAGTAGAATTCTTTTTTTTTTTTCTTTTCTTTCCTGTTAATTTTCTTTCTTTCAAAAATATCTCCTCAAAACTAAGCTTCACTAGGACTGTCAGATCAAAATCATATCAAAATCTAATTAATCAAAGCAGACTCAATGTAAAATTAAAATTAAAACATTAGATTAATTATAAAAAAGATTAATCTTTTTAAATTTTAAGAAGTTTGCTATCTTCTTGGGTATAAGTTCTAATTAGATAATTTGGTCAAGTCAATCAATACAATAATTTGAATGTTTAATGCTGAAACCAAATTAATATCTAATTTTTAAGCCAAAATTCCAAGAGAAATACTAAAGTTTCTTACTTAAAATTCTACTCTTATATGAAAGCTAACTGCTTCCTGCCTAAGAGAAGATACTGACTAAAAGTTCAATAATCACCACTCGTAAGAAATTGCGGAGGAAAGTTGTAACCTAGGTAGGGCTTTAAATGCAGAAAATAGAGCATAGTTGAATAGTTCCTTTTGAGAGACAAATTCCAAGTGAGATTGAATCTAAAACTCTTGGGTTTTTGTGCTTTCTCCAACATAAAATTTAAAGAGGCCTATGAATATACCTTCAAAAACAATAATTGAAATTTCAAGCCAGCTACTTAGCATTTATTAACATTCTGAAAAATGGAAAATAAGCTCAAATTTATGATTAGTAGACTGACATCAAACTGTTCTGAAACAGCATTTTATGTTGATCTTTCCCTTTTGGAGCTGTCAAATACCTTATCTCGGAACAGGACTATCCAACATTGTAACAAGTGCAATTTTTCACTGTATGTTGCTCAGTGTCTGATAGGAAATATGCCTAATAATGTAATGTGATACTGGCAAAAAATGGGGTTATGGAGAATAAATAATTTCACTAATAAAAATGTTAGTTAAAAATGAAAAATAAATATTTTTTGCTTAATAAGGTATTTCAGTGTTCCAATATTTATATTTTCTATTTTTATGTCATGTTAGACCTCAGTTTGATCTAAATTTATAAATGTACTTTTCTCCTACCCTGAAAAATATTTTATTTTCTATTTTTGGAGAAGAGGTTAAAAATGTCTTGTATATAAAATATTCTGTCTCAGCTTTAATTTGACATTTAGAACTGCTTGAATTATTTCAGGAGGAAAAAATAAGTACTTTGGTGTTTGTTGTTATTGTTTTTGTTATGTTTTATTTTGTTGTTTTGGTTATTTCAGTGTTAAAATTATGAAGAGCAGCTACTTTGTATTTGAAATCTAGAAACCAATTTTCTGGTGCATTGACCTTATCCCAGATGTAATGTTTTGGAGACAAATAGCACAAGACACTTAAGATACATTTTCAGAATCTGAAAATACAAGGAAGGTTCTGTAGTTATTTGTATATTTGAGACTCTGTATGTGCATGTTCACACAGACACGTGTATAAATATATATATGTATATTTTTCCTCAGGACACAAAAGCCTTTGAAAGTAGTGGAACTGTTCATAGTTTCATATCCTAATTTGAAAATGTAGTATAAAATTTAGTATTTTCTAATAGATCTCTAAGTCATTATTCTAAAAGTCTCATAAATTGTTTTTAGTTTATTCAAATTTCTTTGATGGTGCTGTTTCAGTTCCTTCCTTATTCTACTGAAATATGAAAGAAGGAGGAATAAAATTCCTTCAGTCAAGATAAAGGGAATATTAGTGATGATAAATAAGAATGTCTTGCATGTAACCAACAGACATTCCTTCCTACCGCTTTCATCAAAAGCCAGAGAAATAAAAGCCAACTCCTTAATAAACTCTGAGAAAGGTTAACGAGTCTGCCTTCAGTGAATCATGAGAGGGAGTAGAGAATGGCTTTCTCTGTGAAG
Source organism: Aleadryas rufinucha (assembly GCA_013397815.1). Taxonomy (NCBI): domain Eukaryota; kingdom Metazoa; phylum Chordata; class Aves; order Passeriformes; genus Aleadryas; species Aleadryas rufinucha. The sequence continues at coordinate 81,265 of VZTH01004842.1, forward strand.
GATCACTCACAGAAAATTCCTTGCTTCTGCTACTAACTTATTTTAAAATGAGCAGGAGGAAGTTCAAACCCCTGCACTAAATACAGCAGTGGTGGTACCACATGCAGCAAGAGAAAATCTGTCAGCCAGCCATAACGTTAAGCCTAAAATATTCTACCTCTAATCTAACTTCAGAATTTAACACCATCACTCAAGCAATAAGCACTTACAATTAATAACTAAATTGAATGGTGTTTTCTACAACTTTTGATTCATATTGCAATGTGTAGGTAATTTTATTTGGATCAGTCTATCTAACTTGATTTAAGACTTTAATTATGGAAATATTATTTGCCCTCCATTTCCCCTTTAAAAATGTACTGCGTTCCCTGGAAGCTTTATTTTCTTGGTAATAGAATTTAATCTGAGATTAATGACACATAAATTCTACCTGAGCACTTAATTCCATGTTTAATTCACTGTTTGTTTGTTTTATTTGTTTAAATTTTTTTTTGTTTAACTTGGTTACAAAAGACTATGGTAGAACTGAACTTAGCCCCTGTCCTTTTTAATGCTGTTTTACCTTTTGGTCTACTTCAAAAATATTTATTCTTCAATGTTTTTCTGAAAGCACGGGGCTTTTATCATAGTAATTCCAAGTTCATAGGTAAAGTGCATTGCTTCTTGAAGGGCTCACTACAGATGTTTAGCAGGATTTGTTGGTCTCTATTATTTGGTTGTGTGAGAATCTCACCAGAGAAAATGGAACCATTGAGTTTTTTTTGTTTACGAATGCACAGTTCTAGCTCATTTTTCTGTTCATATGAAACTGCTGATGTAAAGCAGATACAAGTTTAAGTGTTTTGGCTAGTATGGAGAGTTACAGTGAACTCAGAGACAAATGCAGCTCAGAGTCATGCAATGCCACCTTACACCAGGGCAGGAGACACAGCTAGGATGGACAGAGCCATGTTCTGATGGGAAGATCAACACACTTGCTACATAATAAGTAAGTGGAAAAAGCAAAACATGGATTAAATACATAGACAAAGCCATTCTTAGCTTTCTGGTAGGCTGAGAGCCTACCAGATCATTGCTCTCTAAGTCTCTGTTGTATGTCTGTATCTACCTCTTGTCCCAAGCCTCCTATATTGTTATAAACTCCCTCGTAGTTTTTGCTGCCTAAACGTGTTAAAAGTCTATGGGAAAATAGTTCCTTGATCTTCACTGTGCTTCTTATTGTTTACATATGACAAAAAACATCCCATAAATAATAATAAGCAGAGACAGGTGTAATACAGGTGGAGGAACTGCTGCCTGACGCAGCAGGATGATTGGATCACAGCAAAATCATGGCTTTGAGAGAGAGAAACAGAAGAAGTGAGCCCTTTCAAGCAGGGTTCTGCGGGAATTTCAAAGGATGGAGTTGGTCGTCCAGAGCTGATCCTTCCTGGATTGCTGCAGGCTCCCATAATCCCACCAACAGGAGTCTGCCTGGCTCTGCTCTGAACCCCACTCTGACTGCTGCTGCTGGTTGTGGAGGGCATACACACTGATTTACCTAAAAAGAAGAATAAACTCTCAACTGGCCATACTCTGTCTCAATTTTTTCTTGGTTGAATTGGCCATAGCATTTCTTTTTAAGAGGGCTCAGGCAATTTTTTTGAATGGGACTACAGAGTGGGCACAGCCCCCAAACAGCCCCAGTGAGTTGGGAAATACAGTTACTTGCTGAGGACAGTGCCTAGGACAGTCACCATCTGATCGGCCTTGCTAAGAAGCCTAAAACCAGCCCTGCCCAAAGAAAGCAAAAAACCCAGGAATCCCCCAATTCAGTCAAGGTCAATGTCTGACAGGAGGAGTCTGGTATTGCTAAAACTGCTCAGGAAGTCTCTGAAATGGTGTTGAATTCATCAGTGCTACTCTTTCCTCGAGAAACACCAGCATCCGACACAGAGAAAGGAAAATATATCTTCAAATGAGATTCTTGGAGGGTATGGTGAAGAGGTGTGAGTAGAGGTTAAATCAAACTCAATCTGTTTGCAAGGGTGATAACATCAGAAACAAGGAGGAAATGCTCAAAATGAAATGGGAGTCAGATCAGAAAACATTTATGGAATAACTAAAACAAGTCACTGTGTCAGGAAAAAAAAAAGCAGGCTAAAAGAATTAAAATAATACTCTGCAGTGCTAGCCAAAATAGATTATTTCAAGAAATCTCTAGAAGATCAGTCATGAAAAACCCCAGCTCGCAGACCCAAAATACATTATCAAGATCTGGAGAAACATGTAGGAGAATCCAGCCGATCTGCACAACTTCAAATGAATTCAACTGGAGATTCAATAACAGGAAAATGCAAACACAGGTAACAAAAATTACCAAGACAACCTTTAAAAACAAAGAATTGGAAAGTGCAAAGACCAGATGTCATCCATGGTTTAGGATAAATTGTTTTGCTCTGCTACAGTCACTATTTCTATGTGTTTCATAAGAAGAAAAATCATTCAAAGGATGACACACACGACAGAAGAGCACCAGTACTGAAAACCAAAAGCAATCAAGTGTTTTGTAACTATGAATAAGTCATATGTCTCCCTTCCTTTACCTTCCTCAGAAACTGTTAAGGCTGGTTTTATAATGTCAGATTTTGAACTGTGATTGACATTTAACATAGGATCAAAATGTAGACAAATGAAAAGCAAAAGACATGAAAGCTCTACTTCTGATTGACTTCTGATTTCAAAGATTGTTCAGCCCAAGAAAATGTAGCTGGGACAGAATTTTCAGAGACTCTTGCAAAATATTTGATTCAGCAGCCACCAGGACTGTTGTGACTGTTCCAGCTTGCACCTGGGTGTGTATAATTTACCAGGGAGCAAAAAGAGCTGCAAGATGTCTTTTCTCACCAGATTAGGCAATGTCTTTTAGGGAAATGTTGCCTTGTAAGCTGTCACTTTGTCCTTAAACTGACCCCTGGAGCAAAACAGGAACCATAAATCTTGATATTCCTAGATTCATCTCAGCTTATGGGCTTCTGAGACTTTGCCAGGGCATCTCATTTCATGTACATCCTTTTTTCTGCAGAAAGCAAGTGTCTGACATTTCTCAGCGTCCCCAACTTCAGTCTTAAAAAAAATGAAGAAATTTAAAGTCTAAAGCAGACAAGTTTGAGATGCCAACCTTGAAACTCTTGATTAGAAAGCCAAGAATAATGTTACTAAATAGGGAAATTAAAACAGTAAAATGTGTTCCTTATTACCTCGTTTGCACCAAAGATACCTGCTATTTAAGCTACTTGATATATATATGGGCTGTAAAAAACAAACACACAATTCAGCTGAGCATTCATCCATCTTCTAGATGCCAGCATTCAGAATAGGAACTAAAATTATTTCAGCAACCAGTACATTTATGTCCTTTCTCAGTTTCTGTTGTTTTTTTCCTGGACTCACTGTGTTCAAGATTTTTCTCTCTCATTTTAGTTTTTATATGGATCAAACTGTAGCTGCACTGAACTGCAGTTCAGTACCTTCCCTACCTTCAAAGGCATTTCCATAGTTTCATTTTTTATCTTTTGTATACTTTCCAATTTACGTGTCTTTCTATCAGCAGCGCTTTCATGATGCTATAAGACATATATCATAAAATGTATTTCCTGAATAGGTGTCTCATAAAATGTCAAGCCTCTAAGTTTGCCTTGAACTTTTTATAGCATCATGACATAATACTAATTGAACAACAACCTGATCCTCAGAAACAATTTTTTAAATCACCTTTTCCAAAAATTTCAGCATGCATGAGAATAGTATGAAAGACCAGATACAAAATTTTAGGGTATTTATCTATCGGCATCACTGATATGAAAACCATATCAGAAATTAAGAAAAGGCTGCATCAGCCAGCTCATTACATTGAAGTGGATACTAAATTATTTGGCAGAATCAGGCCTTTTCAGCTGCATCATAAAACTAGGCTTAGGAAAGACTGACAGCACTAAAGAGGATGACAGGCTATCAGCACATGAAGTCTTTTCCTTCGTATATTGTACCCGCTGAAGATCAGCTTTAGAGATGATAGGCAAAACCCTCTTAGATGGGCAAAAGTGTTAGGAAGCTGATGAGTGTTCTGTTAAATGATCCAGAACAGACTACTTAAAACTGTTCATTTGTTATAGACTCACAAAGCCCGGTTCTTCACACGGATTCACTAGCACATCAGATTTTGAACCAGCACACAAATGACAGAGATCCAATATATAGTGAGATTATGTTTCTGAATAGCGCTGGCAGATTCAGGATGAAATATTGGGGTAGTAAAAACAAGCCTTCACTGGGACCTACGTGGCTAATGCTACCTCCCTACAAAAGTGAGGTGATGGGAACACTGGCATGGAAGCAGGAAACACTACAAGAAACTGTCACCTAGTGACCAATCAAATTATTAAACAATGCACTCTGTGAATAAGAAGACAAAAGAATACACATGTAAGACACTGTGTAAAAGATTTGCCTGCCTGAACATAGTGGTCCTGTGTGATTTTAGACAACCTAAGATATTTTACCTCACTGATAGCTGAAAATCCCAAGCTGCATTAGATGATAGTATTTAGAGACCTTTATCTCCCTCACACCACAACACACACACTTGCCCCTGGAATGAACACCTGTCAGATAAGAAAAACAAATAGATTAATGAAAAGAATCTATAAAATAAATATAAATAATTTTTTTAGAAAAATCTTCTTGCAAGCATTGATCTTTAAGAAGGGGAAAATGGTCAACATTTAAAGAAAGCAAAAAGTTAGGATCATCTGCGGCTCCTCTCAAAAGTAACCATGCCACGGTTATTCCCATCAGAAATGAGCTTAAAAAGTGGTGTTATTATGAAGAGATTTTCCACACTGGTAGATCTCACTGGCCTCCTAAAGATCCAGTTGCTTTAACATCTAGTGAAAAACTGCACACAATAACACTGATACATGAAGGTGTGATTTGGCATAACAGGGATCGTGGTGTAATGAAACTGCTCTGATTACACCTGAAACATTTATTTAAAAGCTTAGGATATATACCAGTTTATAACAAAGTGCCATAACTCCAATATTTAGAATGTGTTGACTACATTGAAATCTTAAATGTCTTGTCTTAGTGCTGCTCATTCAAGCAAAACTGATTGATTTCAAAAGGCATTTTGGCTATGGACTCCGTAAATATGTAGCCCAACCAAGGTGAGGAGTCAGATTGCTTCAGCAAACATAATTAAAATCTCAGAACGAAGATTAATTCAGCTAGTGAATTTTAACTTCTCAGTAGAACCATAGCAGGAAAAATGAAACAAACCCTCTTTCTAGTGTATAAGTATACGCTCAACCCAGTTAAATAAAAAAGGTCATTCAACCAAGTTTCCCTGCTGCCAGTCACTGGGAAAGAAGAGGAGAAATCCTGTGAAATGAATTCTCAGAGGATAAAGTTTTTCATGAAAACAAAAATAAATTGAATTCAACAGTTTGCTAGCTGCAACCTGCTAACCTTATAAAAATATATCAATGATGTTAAAAATAAAAAATGCAGCCAAGGGAAACAGCCAGATTCCTGAGGGAACAGATTGAATTCTCACTGGCAGTATTTAGCCACTCACCTTTCTTATCCTGAGAAGCAATTAAGATGCTATTGTGTTAAAGCCCAATGCCAGCTACTCTTAGTTTGTCTCAGCTTAGATGGATAAATGAGCATGGACTATTCCTTCAGTTCCCTGCCTTTTTTTATTAACTGCCTATGCACAGCAGGTTGGCAGATCTTGTACAAGAAGTGTTAATTAAGGCTGTTTATTTCTCTTTTCTTTTTTTTCTTCCTTCAGTAGAATTAGAATTCTCTATACTCTTTAGCAGCCAAACTCTACAAAGAGTTATATATGCAGTACTCACACTAAAGGAATTGGAAATTTTGAGTATCAGTATGCTGCAGAAACATATGTTCTTAAATGTGGCTGACAGGAATAGCTTGCAAGCCTCTTGGACTTCTTTTTTTTCCCTTCCCTTCCCTAATTTCACCCTGAGATAAAACAGATTTTGTTAAAGAATTTTTAATACCTATAGTTGGGGCCTTAATAGAGACTGCAGTCTGACAGTAAAAGCATTAATAATGAAGATAATTGTCCATTTCTCTCTACTATTGAATGTTTATTTACACAAAATGAATAGGCCCAAGATGAGCAATACCCACATCACAGTGCCTTGGGGATTAAACAGTCACCTGTCACTGAGAGGAAAAAACAAAGCCAAAACCTGAACTTTTTTCACTTACTTTTCAACAGAATATCATCATAACACCCTAGTATTTCTCTCTATATGCTGTCCATGACTCACACCCACTAACCAACTGGCTTAGGAAAAACCTTTCTCTTCAAAAATTTCAACAGAACTGCTGTGTTTGTGTTTGTGTGTAAAAAAATTTAGTTATGATGAATATTCTTTTATAAGAAGAAAAAAGCCCAAACCTGACAAACAACACAACTGAGAAAGAGACATTTAGACGACATCTCTTAGGGGTTATCCTAACCCTGGCTTATCTGGTTTAGTATTGAGCACAGATGCATTTTATACTTCACTCAAATCTTGACAGTAAAATAATTTCTGACTTTTCTGAGCCCACTACTGGATTTAAGCAGGCTGCAGCTTTTTGTCATTCATAGAAAGAAATAAATGGTTTGGAACTTTCAGCAGAGCTGAGAGCCAGACTCACCTAGCCAAGGACAGTGTGAGGGTTGTGTCAACACAGACGACTCAGAAATTGTCACCACCATAACAAAAGCTTTGACAGCACCATTTCCAGCTGACAGCAGAGAGCAGAATGTATTTTCAGGCCTCTATTGCTCTCAGAAAAAAAGCTCTATTGAATCTTCCAGAGACAGTTGACAGGATTATTTTCCTGCAAATGTTTGCCCTGCCCACCTTCTGTTTCACATTTCTTTCTAACATATTAGAGCAAACAGCTGATGAGGGCAGGTTGGCGGTAGGAGAATGTCGTGTGAATGGGAGGGATGTGAATCAGGGGGATTTGCCATTCTTTGCGGGATACTAAGAGGCTCTTTATGTTGCTTTTGCATGAGAGGCAGCAGAGTTATGAAGAGGAGAAGGATGGTCTAAAGCATTCTAGAAAGAAAGCAATAAGAGTCAAAGTTACATATCTGCCACTCTGTGCATGTCAGCAGTTCCTAACACACTTATGAATTTGGTTGTGAGAAACTAAATGGTGTCAAGATTTGGGTACAAGCCTGACAGAAACTGAGGTGTTGGCTGTAAAGAGGAGATTAAGAGAGTCTGTATTTTGTTGATAAATCAAGTTGGGTGACCAGAGAGTCTTGAACACAGTTTCTGCAAGAGTATAACTGGTACTTCAGAAGGTCCCTTCTCATGTCTCTGTATTCGTACTTCTCTGTATTTACCATAACTATGCTGTTCATTCTGATATATATTTAATTAATTTATATTAGAGCCAAGGAGGAAAAATACTGTTGACATACACACTGCAACTGAATCTGACATAAAACGATAATTCTGACATAAATTATTAACTCTGCTTCTGATTTTAGGATTAATAAAACTTAATTTTAACTATGCTGACAACATTTTGTCTTTGGATATTATGATTAGACTACATTAAAATAAAATAAAGATTTAATCATTGGAATTAGAAAAATTGGCCCTTTCAAATTTTCAGCCGATTTGGGAGTTTTAGAGACTGGTTTTTTATCTATATATTATAGAAACAAAAGTGATTATCAATTATAGGTTGAGCTTCCTCAGATGCTTATGCCATTTTGTTTAACTTAGTTTTGCAAGGAAGCGAATGTTCTATGCATACTCCAAAAGAACTTTTATTTCCTAAGAGCTGGCTTCAGACTTTGTGGAAGACTCAGTTCACATTTTGCCACCACTAAATTTCATTTCAGAACAGTCCTTGCTCTGGAACTGCAATAAAATTGAATCCAGAACCATGAAATGGCATCAAAAAGGTGTTTTCATTGTCTGTATTCATCATATGGCAGCATAATAAGAAACAAAACTGACAGGTTAGACTTATGGCTCTTACTGAATTATGCTTCTGACTTTAGGCCCCCAGGTGTTCACCTAAATGCAGAAATCTAGAACAGTGCAGTGACCAGGAAAAGTGTTTCAGTTGGTAGTATCTATCTATTTTCTTGGAGGCTGAGAAGCTTTGGATAAGTGCCTGATAGAGCTGCTGTGTGGTTGCCAGACATATTTCATTCTACCTTCTGGCGCTGTGTTTATGGCATACACTTGAAGATAGGATCTTCACTGTAGTTCAGCTGAAATCAGTTATCCACTAATGCATGACATACTTATACAAAACCACTTTCTCTATCAACTTATGCCACTGTGTTTACGTGTATTCCCATAAAATCCACACATTAAACCACTTCAAAATACCTAATGACTCTATTAGTCCTCTGAATAGCTGTTGTGTAATATGTGGTGAATATTGAGGATTTGTGCTCTGAGAAATGAAAGAAAATAGCAAACAGCAAGGTATTTTTTACAAAGGGACAGAAGACAAAAAAATCCTCTATAGTTACTTTTATAGTAAAAAATAAAAGCATTCTGAAAACTATAATAAACCCACTAATTAAATAACCTTTATAATAAATATTCCACTCGCACTGAGATGATTCATGACTTTCCTTCAATCAGAGAATAACTGTTTTATTCTTTATTAATAAGGGATACATATCTACAAATTCCATTCATCATTTTTATTTAAGAATATAATGTTACTTAGTATTTAAATCTCTTTTTCATTTAATTCAATGTAAATTCTTGTAATTTGTAATAAAATACTGTGATAACAGCTATACAAACACTTGTTAGGTTTTATTTGAGTATCAACCAAATTAAGGTAAGCTTTGTAGCCTTGTTTCTTTTTTATTCTTCTTTTTTTTTTCTTTTAATAATATCGAGACATGTAAAGTATTAGTGGTCTAAACATGCTTAGGTTTATTATTAGCAATGTTCACATTTTTTTCTTAAAGGTGCAAAAACCTTGGTTAGGTATCAAATGTTCTTTATTTCTCCAAGTCTTCCTATGTACCTTTTAGATTGAGGCTATATCCATTTTTTTGATTGTGAATGCAAACTTTGGTGGCTCTGTAGGCTACTTAATCCTTTAATGTAACATGTTACAATTTTAGATTTCAGAACTGCCTTATTATTTGTTGTTAATATTTTAAACAACACAGAACATGCACTTCACTTATACACTTGTCATGAAGGAAACTTGGTTTGCATACTTACTGCAAGAAGTACCAACTCTCTTTGTGGGGAAAAAAAATTAAAAATCTGGCCTCATCTCCTTAAATATAGTCTCCTTTAGGTTCCATAGGCATGTAAAGGTATTTTGTTGATGCCAGTCAGATTCCAGTCTTTTAGTGTTAGCAGAAATGAAACAATAGATTTAGTATAACAATTTAATAATGAATAATCTAGTATAATTTTCACATTTTCCATTAATTCTTTTAAGTTTTTGCACTATAATGTTACTGTAGAAAGCACTTACAAATTAATACATTCAGAAACGAAAAATAATGAGACAAATAAGGAATAAATAATGGAGAAAAAAAATTTGAGAATCAGTTACATTATTTGTGACTTATTGCCATCGAAACACTTGCAATTATTTTACTAATTGGATCATGTTTCCACCAGGCGTGAACTCATGCTACATTTCAGGTGCAATATTTGTTTTCCAAAATTAATCACTTTCTTTCTCTTTTTTTCAAAAAAGATTGCACAGTCAAGTGGTGCACTTGAGCTAGACAAGCAATGCTTTTCCTAGGCTGTGCTGTGAAGCAGTGAGCAGAGCTGGGAAGCTGGGAGTAATATGGAGATCAGAAGTGACCTGTCTGAACTTAGTTGAGGGAATAGTGGATGTTGTTAAAAAAAGCTAATTTCCTTTGGCTAATGTATTGTAAGAGGCTCGGTGAATTCCTGCATGGATGAGACAGTGACACAAGGGTCTTGAAACTGTAAATAATGGAAAATAGCATTCATTTGATATGAGTAGCCCACGCATTTAATGGAGTAATGACTACTGGTTTATTTTTGTAATTTTGTACAAAAGATGTGTGTGAATGGGATCAAATTAAATACTTTCATGATTCCTGCCTTTATCTCATTGCAAGAAAACTAACAGTAGTAAGGGATTTAATATACCTGTATAATTTATTGGATGGACTTGGTTCTTTGGAACCATAAGAAGTCTTGCCTATTGAAATCTTTTAGACCAGGGCATTATATTTATAATATATATTTTAGATGTATGGCTCTCATAATTTCCATTTAAATATCCTGACCTTATAAAGATTTCCTGGTCTATAAAAAATGTGGGGTTTGTTAAGTTTTTGAGTAGGGGATTTGAAAGGAAGCTACCAGGATTAATGTTCTTGACATGTAAACAAAAGGTCCTATATGGAGTATATGGAGATCTACATGTGAAGATTCTTCTCACCTGACCCTAAAACTTTGCTGTCTAATTTACATTTAAAATCTGGACCGGCTCTATGGTGAGTGGGTGAATTCTTCCCACCCTAATGTGGTAGTTATTTTTTCTTTATTGATTATGGGAGTAACTTCAATGATTAGCTGTGATGTCTGAAGTCAGGCAACATGAAGCCATGTAATTATTATTTTATTAGTTCATAGCAATTAAATAATTACTTTCATGAGTATTTAATCAGAATATAGTACTGATATGGACTAATTTTAAATTAATATCTAAAATTACGTAAAGAAGGGAATGGATATCAAATTATCTGCAGCACATGTAATCCTGGGTTTTCTGGTTCATGAATCTTGGCGTGTAATAGAACTAGTTGCACTTTGTCCTTTTGGCTGTTTTTCTGTGAAAGAAAAAAGGAAGGAAGAAATCACTACGCTGCTGCCTTCACATCCATCTACTGTCCATCAGATCCAAAGCCCTCCAACACTGTAACAGTTAGTTTCTCATCTGGTTTAATCTGCCTTCCCCACGGGAAGCTTCTACTGGTAAAGATAAGCTGCCATTTCCTACCTTTGGGCGACAAAAAATGTCTATCTTGTCTTAATCCTCTACCTCAGAGCATTATCTGGAGTTTAAGGAGCTCTCATGACATCTGACACAGTAAGAGGAGAAAAGCAGTGAAGTCAGGGACTGAAAGGCATTGCAAGAGTTTGTAAGAGTAAATGGGAGTTCGCAGAATGAGTGAATGAGGGAGAGCAGTGTCACTCAGCCACGTGCTCTTTCTGCTGCAATGGCCTCATTGGGATCGGCTCCTCCCCGCTAAGGGCACAATGCTCTGCTCTTTGCTGTCGGACCAGACATGTAGGGGCCCAGAAAAGATGTTCAGAATACACACACATTTTATTTTAAAAAAAGATAGAGATGAAACCCACATGGGTTAAATGTGTTTAAATGGTTACTTTTGGTTCTTCAGTGTAATCTAAACTCAATTTCAGAGGTGCTTTCCCAGCTTTACAGATAAGCCATTGGGAAAAAAAAAACGACCAAACCCAACAATGAAGATTTAAAAGGTGCTCAAGAATCAGTTGTTTTAATGGAGAGTGCAATGTACTCTGCAAGCACACCTGTCCCTACAGATTATGCACTGTATTATATGCTCTTATCATGTGCTCCTCCCCAGTTGTTCAAACTGGTACAGACAACAAAATAATTTTCATGAGGTTTTCAGTGAATTTTCTTCCAGACTTTTCTGTTCTGTACATTATTTTGTGAACATTCATCATGTGGTCTTCTAATCTAGACTAAAACCTCATTCTCATCCTGTATCTGACACAAATAACTTAAAAAACTAAAAAACAAACAACCAACCAAAACCAAAACAAAACACAAACCACAGAAAACTCGGGTATGTTTCAGAAGATGTAAAACAAACCAAACAAATGGAAACAAAGATCTTTGGATTTTAAGAAGTGAAACTAAACCTCCCAAGTATTTAAAGTCAACTTTGCAACAATCTTATCTGGTTAGATATAGCTCATCAAAACCATAGCTTGCTGAATGAAGTTAGCGGCTTCTCAATCTCCCTCCTTCAGGAGAAAGGAGAGGGATGTAGTCATCTAGTACTCCTTCACAGAGAGCAGGAGAATGTGGAAGAAGAGAGGATTAATAAGCACCATTCAACACAGATATCCTCAAGGAAGCTCCAGAACAATAAATTATTAAATATAAAAGCACAGCACCTGCTGCAGCCAAGCTAATGGTGAAAATATTTTAAAAACAAGTACTATCCTGGGGTATAATCCATTAATATATTCTGCATCTAGAATTTTTATTGCAATTCTTCAAAAGTCATAGATTGGTCAGCAAATGCATTCATCACAGTAAAATGCTTTTACCTGTGTAAGGGATAGGCCTCACTGTGATTCTGTAATGCTGCCAGTCCTCTGTTTATCTGTATGGCTCTAAATCAAGATAAAAACCAACTCAACACGAAGGAAAATAAAAGGAAGGTCATTTAATCACCACGTTAGCTTAAAATGATTATTGATTCCTGGAGGTGATGTCTAATTCTGCCAGAAAATCCATTTCAGTAATGATTACTGCCCTCTGCCTTATCTATTATACTGGAGGTTATTAAAAGTGGGAGTCTCTAGGGAAGTATATAGCTTTAGACCACTAATATCATATTTAATATGTTTTTAACAGAACAGAGTTTCAGACTGTGCCCTTTAACCTACAAGTGAATCAAGGAGAGTGTAGGTCTAATTATTATATATACTCCACTGGGATCTAGTCACACTCCGAATGATAGATAAATATCAGCTGGGACAAAGATGTATTGAACTCTTCATCACTCTAAATTACCAGGTGCACACAGCTCTAGAAATAGCATACTCAGAAAACTTACAGTACCCTTTTGAAATAGTTACTCAACTTGCTGTCGCACTTTACCAAATAATGTTCCCATCCTTTGACACTTGTATCATGTTTTCCTCCTGGCTGCTCATTCAAAATCACAATGATATAAACTGCTGTGGGAATAAAGAATTGTCTGCATACTGAGACATCTGTCCTGCCATGTCCCAATCCAGCTCCATTACATAACTAAACACATAATGAGGGTAACCTGATAAACATGAAAGATTAATATTTGGAAAATTAGACTAGACCATCCAGTCTAGTTACCTTTTGTGATCCTAATTTCTTTCTTTATGTGAATCTCTAAAGAAAAAAACCAGGTAAAATGACATATGAAATAACATATTAAAATTGTGTTCTTTAATATTCTATGGACCAACTGGTGTTAATCCTTGAGCCTTTTTACTACTTGCTGTTAATCCTTGAACCTTTTTGAACTAAAGGATCAGTATTAACACTTGCAAATTTTCATAGATTATAATTTTTTTCTCATTATATTTAAAATTGGAAAAATTTATTGTTTCATGGATCAGTTGCAAGTCTTTTCCCATAGTTTTGGACCACCATTAATGAGAATGTGAGACTCTCTACCTCATGGGCTATTAAAAATAATTTTTTTTTTTTAAGCCTAGAGAAGCTTTTTAAAAAGTTATTTTAAATGAATGCGTTTGGAAAAATAAATTACAGAGCACAATTTCTGAAATTAATTCATCTGACAGTATTTACAATATGAAAAATAGCTTAATAACAATAAATAAAAACCATTTAGCAAAACTCATGACTGCCTCTTTATTATAACATTATTTTATTATCTGCCATGACCAAGAGATACTGCAGATCATATCAGTGGCATTATATTTGATATGAAGAGATGTCCAGAATCAATGAATGAAAAAAAAATAGAAGGAAATTGCAGTTCCAAACTATTACACATATTTTGGGCATTACAGAGCATGAGGCACAACTACTTATAATTCTCTGGTATGCACTCCCTATAGCCTTGTGTGAATTATTATTATATTTTTATGTATTATTAATATACATACACTATACATAATGATATAAATTTACAATAATATATTTTCCAGCAATTTGTGAGACTTTTAATATTGTTATTTTACCCACGAAGAACACATGGAAGATTACATTATTCTGTCTTTGTTCTGATCTCATTCCACTTCATACAGGGCAAAGAAATATGAAGCAGTCAATTTTCTTATCAAGGTATCCCAAAACCAATAAATAAGTGCAAATAAACTGCAGTTTAAGACTCTGGTCAGATGAAGTACCAGTCACACAAGGAACAAGCCCCCAAAAGTTGTGCAAACACTAATAACACCATGATTTTTAAATGGTTTGTATACAGAGTTGTGCTATGCTACTACATCTGGGAACTCAGCAAAAAGTAATTTCAATAAATATTTGTCAGAAAATATATTTTTTCACCTTATCGTTCTTTGCGGGGCAATTTTTTTTTCTCTTGCTACTCCTGATATTATTATGGCTTTCGTAATTTTGTTAACTGATGCAGACTCAGAGAAGTTGCTGGAAAGCTTATCACTGGTTTTAAAGAACTTTTTGTATTAGTCCAACAATTAATTAGACCCTAACAGAGGCAGAGAATGCCTGATGATTACATTTCGAGATTCAGTGTTCAGATTAGTGGCCAGACAAAGAACATACTACTAATTATTAAAAATGTCATCGAAATTTGGTTTAAAGTTCCTACATCAGTTGTTTTCCACATTTCACACAGTTGATAGATGTGATCCAAACTTTATAAATACAGTGCATGAAATACTGTCAAGTGTTTATGTTAATGGATGTTCTGTCATTAACTTTAATGGGGACTATACACACTAAATGGTAAAATTAAGAAAGGCATGTATGCTCTTTAACACCCTCGGACTCACAGTTTGATGGTTAATTATTTCATTCTTGAATTGCTGTTCACTTTGAAGGATCTGTGGCTCAATAAATTGTTTATTTCAACTGTGCCTGTGGATGTTTTGATATTTTGACATTTTTATAATAATGTATATAATTCAATTATTTTTATGTAGTGTCAGTAATTCATTATAATGCATAGAGATATGTCAGCTATGCCATTTGTAGGATAGTACTGCATTTCCTTGCTGCATCGAGTGATAACTCATTTATTTATTTTGAGCCATTATAAGTGAACTTGTATTGCTCACCACTAGGACATTTAGCAGAAAACCTGCTGTTGCTTATCGTAGGGACCTCTGGAAGAAAAAAGGCTGCAAAACAAATCCTAGATTAATGTCCTCAATGTGTCACTGTCAGAGAAGTCAGCCAAACCACAAAGTACTTTTTAACGGAAGAAATATCAGTTATTTTCTCTTTAAAATGCAGACATAAATATAATCATAAAAATGAGGAAAAAAAATACCAATTCATTGACCAAAGCTGGGGTCAGATTCTCAGCTGGCATGAATTTGCATGCTCCATTACTGTTAATTGGATTTATGCACCCTGAAGACCAGATGTTCTGTTTCTTGGTGTATAGTGCTTTCAGAATCATACTAGGTTTTTTCTTTAGTATTCCTGTGGTTTTTTATGGACTGGGTACCATTGTATTTGTTCTGGTCAGTCTTTTGCCATATTTAAACTCTGACATGGCTTAGAAAGTTAAATATCAGATTGCAGACTTAAGTTTTATTACAAATTTTGGGTCTACACCAGTTTTAGTTAAGCAATTCTTCTGTTTTTCAAATTAGATTATTTATTTGTATTTTATTCAGCTGTGAGTGCAAATAAGATTTTAACTCTCCCTGATAGTTTTAACACTCAGTTTCTCCTTCCTCGCACCTCTGCTCAAACCTTCATTCTCCCTGTTCTCTATCAGAAAGAAATTTATTCCAGCCATATACTTAAAGTAACTCTTTTCCATAAAGTCTTAAAGTCTTCTATAATACTTCTTGAGACCAAGAGGTTGGTGGTTTTTGTTTTTGTTTTTTTTTTCTTTTCCTGAGGATGGAATGAAGATTTGGTTGAAACAAACAAACATACTCCCTACTACATCTTACTTAACATAGTCCATCAATGAGATTGTTTTTTTGAACATTTCATACTGAACACTTTGTTCAGGATTTTTTTAATGACAAGTTCTGTGGTTTAGTTAAAAAACTTGCATCTAGTTACCTTCACTCCTTTAAGTCTCATGAATCAGACGCTATTAAAATTTTTGCCGTCCTTGTCCTTTTCTGTGGAAGGAAAAAAATGAATTATTCCACAGCATATGCTGTGTTTGTAACTTACTAAGTTTAATAAATTATAATTTTAAATAGCAAAATAGTTGTATTTTTTGTCTGAGATACTGAGACTACTTCTGATTTAAAGAGAAAAAGGATTTCATTTGAACATTGCCAGCACACTGAGTGAGGTGAACCTGCCCCTCTACTCGGGTGAGGCCACATCTGGAGTGTTGTGTCCAGCTCTGGGCTCATCAGCACAAGAGAGACATGGAACTCCTGGAGCAGGTCCAGCAGAGGTTTCCAACTTTGATTAACGGCCTGGAGCATCTCTCTTATGAGGAAACACTGAGGGAGCTGGGCCTGTTCAGCCTCAAGAAGAGATGACTGAGTGGGGACCTCATCACTATCTGTAAGTCTCCAAAGGGAGAGTGCCAGGAGTATGGTGACAGGCTGTCTTGGTGGTGCCAAGCTATAGGACAAGAGGCAATGAGCCAAAACTGACCCACAGGAAGTTCCACCCAAATATGAGGAAGAAATTCTTTACTGTGCAAGTGACTGAGCACTGGAACAGTTTGCTCAGAGAGGTTGTGGAGTCTTTCTCACTGGAGATGTTTGAGAACTGTCTGCACACAATCCTGTGCCCTGTGCACTAGGGTGACTGTGCTTGAACAGGGAGCTTGGACCAGATGGCCCAGTGTGGTTCCTTCTAACCTGACCCATTCTGTGATTCTGTGTTTCATTTTCACATGGAAATCTTACAAATGTTGTTGTAAAAATAAAGTTGACATCTTAAACTTGTCACTTGAAGAAAATACCACATATGTACATATTTGAGGGGAGAACTACCATCAAAATTTCATTAATTGACAAGAAATTTTATTATATTATTATTACTTTTATTTTATGTAAGCATGTGCTTTCTTGTCGTATAAAAAATCACTGTGAGAGTAGCAGTGGATCAATTATTGATAGCTTTCTTTTTTCTTTATCATTGTTCCTAAAGTTCTCTAATATTTTGCAACTTATTTTCCTTCTTTCCCCTGTATTGTAGTAAAATAACATAGATGGTGGGAGTTAGTCATAGCTCCCTTTTTATATATCCATTTTACCTCTAAATCCACTCATTACCAGTGGCAAATACAGAATAAGTTTATTTTTCCATAGCTCCTGACTGTCAATAAATCACCCATCCAATGTTCATTGACTGGGTTTTTTTGGGGGTGGAAGATGTGTCAAAACTAGCTTCTTTTTCTTCTTGTTACTTCCAGACAGCACAATGAAAACTAGAAAAACTCATATATGATAGGAAACCTGGTGCCTGTTGAGCTGTGAAAAGAGCTGCCATTAGGAACCCAAAATATTTCTGCTAGGTCAGCAAAGTATGAGAAAAGTTCCCATTAAGCAGCTTATAACTATACACCTCTTTTTTCTTCCTTTCCCTCTCTCCTCCCCCTCCAAGCCTTTGATAGCCAGCAATTCGCTTTGCTGGCACACACTGTGGCCTTTCTCGGAGTATAATTCACAATGTTTATGACTGTCATTACAGTCTCTGTACTTTGTATTTTTTCATCTCACAGCCTTTCTCTTTTTCAGGTTCTTGTCACCCTGAAAAAACACTAGTGTTTATAACCTCTCTGGCTACACTGACTGGCTTTGTCATCAGAGGTTTTTGTAGCATCCTTAATGACCTGTTAGGAAGAATCTTGTAAACATTCTGTCACTGTAAGTGTTAGGCTGAAAATCTGTTACCTTAACTTGTATCCTCAAAATATTGGCATATTAAGTGCTTGGCAATTGACCAATGTGATGGGTTGTCTCAGTTTGAGACAAGTTTAGGGAGAAATGTCCTGGAAGGGACATTTCCTCCACAGAAGACAGGTTTCAGCACTCCCTCCCCTACCAATATGAAAGGAATTTCTTGGATGAAAGTGAAATAACCTATTTATTTAACAAGCAGAGTGCCGGCAGGGCAACGAAAAAACATGACTAATGTTAGATAATAAACCTCCTCGATGCGGAGAGAGCTGGTGGATTTTAGAGTTCCCTCTGTAGCTGGCTCGGCCCCTCTCGAGGCCCGAGGCCGGGATGCGGTGTTCCCGCAGCCTCCCTGGAGGTCCACGGGGTCTGATGATCTGGTTCTCGGATCACAGCTAGGCCGAACAGTTCCTGAAGAGGAAGAAGAAGTTCCGGAGGATTTCGGGATGCAGTCCTGGGAAAATTCCTTGCCTCAGCCAACAGGCTGGCTAAAAGCAGGAAGGTGCTCCCTCGGCTCTGCAGCAGTGAGAATGCAGGGGAGTGTGTGCGTGTCCTTGAACACAAACGGCACTGAAGAATTCAGCTGGCTTCTCTACCCCCTCTCCTGGACCCAGCTTAAAGCTATGGGATCCATTTCTGGGCAGTAAGCAGATGATAGGGGAATACAATATTATCAAAAAACCACCCCAACACATGGGCACAGTATAGTAAATTCTTCAGATACTAATTTTTCTTGGTGGTATTCCTTTTTGCCAGAAAATGGCCATGCCAATCAAAGAATGAGTGGGCTATTAGGCTTTGAATTCTTGGGACCTTCTGTGCTAAATACTTATAACTAAAAACATTTTCCAAAAATGGCAATATGCATCTAGAATAAAAAACAAAACACTTTTTGTGAAGTTTTGAGCAATATCCTAAATAAGACATACAGGAAATTCCAAGTATTATGTTTTCATATATATTGTCATGGGAGAATGTAGAGAAGCCCCAATTCTGCTCTGTTTTTTCAACAATAAGAAGTGTCTGAGGCATCCAGAAAGCTTAGCAGAAAGTTGTGTTTTCCAGCACTAGTAGATTTTGTGTAATCAGTGATGCTAGTATTGCAACAGCGAAATTTCCCTAATCCTTTGGAATATTTATGTGACCTCTTGTACTAATGCTTTATAGGTGAGAACCAGATATTGTTTAACTCAAAGGGCACCAAAAGTTAAGATGGTGTATTTACAGTTTGTTTCAATTACTGTTTCTGTCTCGATGTCTAATTTCTGTCTTAGAAATTTGCAAGAACATTCAAATTGAAGTGTAATACCGGAAAAACATGAACCTTAACTATAGTGTCTCCAAGGTGCCACAATCTAGATATTAAAATCTATCTTAGATAATATCCATATGTATATAAATAGATATATTCATGTGAGTAAGGACACCAAAAATATATGATGAGGCTCACACATAATGAAACAATGCTGATTTTGACTTATGCATTATGTTATAAAAATTTACACTTATGTCAAGAAAGTAGGTTAAAGTTAACCTCTTGTCCCAAGGAGGCACTAGGCTGCCTGTCTGTAACGGTTTCAATACACATAAAGTTGTGAAGAGTAAGAAAACCTCAGCTATTATTTTGGCAGAAAATTGTGAGGCAAATCAAAGAAATTAAATAATTCTTTTCAGAGTACAGATTTATATCTCCCATGGATTTGGAAGTCAGGAAGACAAGTATGTGTTCTGGTAAATGTTTCCTTTTCCCTTGGAATGATGCAAAGGACTTGCTGCAAACTGATCACCAATTCACTGCTGCCAGGAGTGCACACTGGGTGAAATGGAGAAGTCCTTTGAGGAAAGACTGGGATTTGTTTGAGTGAAATTGTAAGTGCATGAGCATTAGTGACACTGGAAAACTCAGCCATCTGGAAATCAGGAAATGAGTATCACCACTTCATTCAATCCTTTTCTCCATGCTTAGAGGTAGAAAGGCATATTGCTCCATTTTGTAGGGATCAAGCAATGCTTATGAACAATAGCATCACAGTCATGGTGTTCATGTCAAACAAGCACATTCTGAAATACTTGAATACAAGGAAAAGCAGAAAAACACAGTGACTATTGGAATCCATCCTGGATAGTGTTAAATAATACCAGCCAAAAAATTCTTAGATTTATTCCAGGAACCACTTCATGCTTATCAGCAAAAATGCAGAAAGCCTATCACAGTGGTCAGATGAATGAAGTACTAATAAGACAAAGCAATCAGAAATAATTAAATTTTTCAGATAATGCACAAAACATAGCTGAATGGATAGTACTGTAACAGTATCCCTTGGTCTCCATCAGTTCTGTATTCCTGCACATAAAGAAAACACCCACCTACAAAAGAAGAATGTATTTTCAGATACTAGTATTCAGTTATAGTACAGGCATAAATATAATCTGGATAGACCAAATGCCTGAGTTGATCATTTGTATGTGGTTGCTTTTTGCGCTGTCAGTGATAGAATCAATCCTCTGGCTGGAAGAGAAGGTCACATATACCTCAGCATCAGTAGGAGGATCAGCTGGTAGTAGAACTGGTAATGATATTTTTGAATTTGAGATATGAAACCAGATAGATATTTTGTAATAAAAATGGTATAAACATGAATCGATCAAAAAAGAGAGTAGTTTTGTGCTGACCCAGTTTGGGAAAGCTCTGGAATTTAGATGCTGTTAGTAGTAAAAGTTCAGTAATACACCCAAGCTGGTGAAAAGACTGACAAGAATGCTTTTAGGGGAAGTAGGATTCAACTGCTTTCACTTTAGCTGTAAATTATGCATTTTTTTTCCAGATTAGTCATCTAAACTATTCCATAATCAGTGAAAGTTCTTGCATTGGTTAGATGTAGATGAGTAGTGCAGATTACTAGTATAAGATTGCTAATATCTTAGTATCTGAGATAGGAAGCTGACTTAAAGCTTACTTATCCTCTCTCTCTCTCTCTCTTTTTTTTTTTTTTTTTTTTTTAATTTTTAAAATCACCAAATTATTTAATAATAAAGGTTGAAAGAGTTCTCTGGAGGCATCATGGTCCAGCCCGTTTTATCAAAACAGAGCCATATTACCTGCTGCTCATCAGCATCCTCACTCCTTCACCCAAAGCAGTGAGATTGTTATCCATGGTGGGGGCCTCAACTGGGGGTTATTTGGTATATTTCCTTTAAATTCATTTCCAGTTTAAGTTTCAAAGTTCCCCACCTCCCTCATTCAGTAAAAGCTGCTTCCAGGTACAAAAAAACCCAACACAAACAAAACTTCCCACACCTGCTTAATGCAATACCTTTTTCATCAGAACTCTTCCTGATTTGTGTTAAAGTTATCACTGGGCATGAGAACTGCAAGAAAGATATAATATTTCTTTTTCTTCCTAAACTGAAATTTTAACTGGTTACTGGAGAATGAATATATGCAAACAAAAGTTCAAAACACATATGCACACATATTTCTAAGGCATTTATTTGAATATAGAAATTTACAGATTACTTAAGAACTAGTAGAATTTTCAAAGTGTGGCTGAAACAACAGTCTGACTTTTTTTACATGCAGTATCATTGTCACACAAGGTAAAGTGAAAAGAAAGAAAATGTATGTAGCATGTGATTATGCTTCTCATTTATATTTATTCTACATGAGAGGGATAGAGGAACACCCAGCAGATATTTTTAACCCATCAGATAACCTCAATCATTTTGATGCTCTGGAATGCTTTTTACGACATTCCTTCAAATCATCAGGCAGAAAAAGGAGGAGATATTCTTTCACTGCTTAATGAAGGTTTTAAAGATGGAGAAAGATTGGTTTGGTTTTGAGGGGATAAAGAAAGACTGGTGAAATAAAATTACAGGAAAAAGAATACAGTTCATTAGCGTCAGTATAAACATGTTCCACCAAGTTCAAAGGGCCTTAACACCTTCTGTTGAATGAGGATTTAGCTCTATTTTCCCTATAATCCAAAATAAGTGAGAGAGAACAATGAAACTTGTTTGCTTCTTCTGTTGTTATTCTACCCCCATTAAATTATTCTTAGTAGCTCTTTAAAACAACTAAAAGCTGCAAGAGTGTATACAGAGCTTTAGTCTGGAAATGTGTGATGATACAACACACAAGAAGAAATGTAATGTGAAGCATTTATATTACATTTTTACCCCTCACTACTCATTACTGCTGACATCCTTTAAACACATTCAGCGAACGTGGCAAAAGGCAATTAACATGGGTTGGTAAGTAAGTCCTCCTAATTTCTGCAAGACTTTTGGGAAGACTGACATTAAAGATCTTATTCACAAAACCTCAGTTTCTTAAGGATGTCCCATTGCACTACCCTTACCCATGTTCATTCCAACATCTCTTCCCCTCCAAGATTCTTTAAATTTTTTTCTGATCATCTCCCAGTCATACTTCCTCCTCTTGTTGCACTTTGAAGACTTAGTCCCTAATGGCCATGATCTCCTTTAACTCTGGCTCCGGTAAGCTATTGAATCACCCTCCGTTCTGAAGGGCTTCCTTCCCTTCTGAATTGCTGCTGAATGTCCCTTGCTCTTCCTCTTGTCATTTTCTTTTTCTAATAGTCTGTGCACTATTGTCCCACCACAAACTGAAATTCAATTCTCTGTGTCCCTCACCTCCCTCCATGAACTGAAGACCTTTGCTTCTGTTTACTAAAAAGTTTTGACATTTGTCTCTTTCTGGGGGTGATGTTCTCCCTCAATTCTCATTTTAATCTCTTTTGATTAATCATGTTATAAAGCCTATTAATATAGATATAGATCTAATTATATATTTATATATAAATTCATACATATATATGAATTTATACATATATCTATAAATTAAACACATTAAAACACATATTTTCTTGCCTTTATTCTATTTGCAGGCTGAACAGCAAGGACAATAAAGGATTATTAGTGCCATTTAATCTGAAATAAATATTATTAAACTAATTAAAAGAAGAAATAAGTCTGAATTTTGCAATCGTAAAGTACATGAATTACCATCTAACACAAAATTTAGGTTATAACTGCCGACTGACTCATAAAATGGGCTTAACATTTAAGGTTTTAGGGCTATCTCTTCTGGAATGTGGTGTGGGGCAGTCCCACTCATTTCATCATACTAAAGGAAGGACAAGAGGGTAAAGGACAGAGGGGAGGACAGACAGATTGCATACGCTAGAATGAAATATGAAAAGGTTAACCTGAACCAGATCTCTCATCAGACAAAAAGAAAATTGTAAAAGGTGATGTCTTCTGGAAATCTGAAGAAATTAAGAGGATAAGTATGGTGTGATTATTTAAGTTAAACTTTGATTACATGAACAAGTAGCACAAATATAAAATTTTAAAAGAACAAGGGTCTAAGGGATTTCATTTTCAAAGAAATACTAGGACACATACAGAATAAGTATGATCGTACTCAGATTTTCATATCGGAAAATACACCTCATTACATTACTCAAGATCTCGTTTCCATTTAGGAGTGACTACCATTATTCCTTCTTCTCTTAAAAGATAACACAGTTTTTTTGATTCATCAGCAAATTAATAATTTTTTAACATAAACTAACATACTCTGGATTATTCTGGGAGAAATGAACAATTGTTCATTATGGTATAAGAAATATTTTGCATTTCTCCAAATATATTACTCAAAATCATATGCACAAATAATTTTATGGAATGAAAAATAAAAGTGAAGATATCAGTGTAATAGATCTTTAAATTCATAGGTTGCAAGTCAGAAACTATGACTATTCATCATGATATGGACAGATGCATAAAGCATAATTCTTATATAATGCTAATGCTGTCATTTGTTCTAAATTTCAGTATCCTTTTCATCCTTGCCAGACCTCTAATGAGAGGAAATCAAGCTGGAAACGGAGGCACAGGAAACATATGATGCATATACAGAAGAAGTTTATGGACATGTTTTGGGATAAAGTACTTTACATAATGTCTGTCTGCTGCTTTTATTAGTAGTATCCAGCATTATCTTCCTCTTTTTTTTTTTTTTTTCTGGTGAAGGTAACGTTTCTGGTTAGTCTGCAGATGAACTTGTTCTTCTCAAATGTGTCTGCTCGGTGTATGAAACTAGAATAACTTCGAATTGGTTAAAAAAAGGAGATTCAAATGTAGCAGGTAAACCAATAAAAATAAATCCTATTGACACCCATCTATCAATTTTTATAAAATTTCTTAGATTAATATCTACCTATTAATCTATTTGTCCATTTAAATATGGATCTATAGTATGTCTGCTCCAAATGTCTTCTCTCTCCCTGAGAACAGCAGTATATAAGTCCATCTTTGTATATCAAGTGTGGTTTACCCAATGTATAAAAACAAAGAAATGTAGCTTTCCATGGCTTGTAAAAAATATGAAAATTAATCTCTCCACCTGCAAACATTACACAGAGCAGTCATATTCTGACTTGAGGAGATAAGTGTAGTTAATCAACACACGCAAGAGACATGGAGCTTGTTGTTGCGTGAACACGACATCCGTCAGGTATATAGGAAACTTCCGTGCTTGTAAAGAAATTTGCACTGATGATTTGTGTAACTTGAAGCTGCAAATGAAGCAGTTGTTTGCATTTATATCCACTGACTTTGAAAATTACATGTTCATTTTAAAACAGATTTCTGACTAACAGTGCAGCAGTACCACTAAGTCTCTTTAAACTCTTCTTGAAAGCATTGTTCTGATTTCAGAGGCCACACACTGCTAAATGACTGACTTCACCAGCAATGGAGAGTACTCTTAATTCAGGCTTTATATTAAAGAAAGAACAAATTACTTTTTGTATTCCTACTGAGAAAAGTATATACTTTTTGGTCTGTGTGTATGCAGAAATAGAAAAACCTTTCTATTTTCCTATTCCTTTGTGTAAAAAACTGTTCCACTTATGCATTGTATTTCAAAAGAGGGGGTTTTTTATGACTGGTCCATTAGCATATTATTTTTAGTACATGTAAACAACTGCATTTTAGTACATGTAAACAACTGTCCATTTCTTCTTACAGGAAGAATGAATTGAGAAATCAGATTTGTAGAATTAGTATTTCCATTCTTGAGAATAGCTTATTAGCTTAACAAATTAATTTCCAAGACTAACATTATTAGCTGGGACCCAAAAAACCAGGCTGAACTCCATAGAGTTAACACTGCAAAGAAGAAAAGTCCCTCACATCACTGTTAGGACTGAATTTCTCTGCTTCCATCTTGCCCAGGGTTTGGATTAATTAGAGAACAGGGCTTTTAGGGGTATACACTTTCTTCCAGAATGCTCCTTTTGATGGTATTGATAATCGATACCCAAGATCAACCTACTTGGAAACACCTCAAACTCTCAATATGTATCTTGCAAGACTGCTTAAGCTGTCTTACTTATACTGAACTATTGCAGAACTTTCCTTTAAAAATTTCTGTGGAAAAAAGTGTGTGTATAAGGCTGACATTTTTTTCCTTCCATGAATTGGAATGATTTATTGATGTAAGCAGGTGAGCATATACAATTTAAAAAATGTTATGAAGAATTTTGGTTGCTAAAATGCAAAATTCAGACTTAAAAAAGTTCCTGGAAATATCAAAAAAAGTATTTATTAACTGGATTAGGACTAATGCCTGAATTTTGTCACCAAAAAACAGTGGGGTGCCCCCAAGCAAGAGGGATATCACAGAGTTACTGGACTTCTGAGATACTGATATGACTGTCTAGGATATAAAATACTTGCAGTTTAAAGATGCAGAAACAAGAAAATATAAGCAGTCATAAGAAATGCAAATGGATTTTATTTGTAAGATGGACCTACATTCAGGATGTTTTTAAATAGCTACATTTAATATTACCACAGCAGCACATATAGATCTGCCCACAGAAGTCAACTTTTGGACAGCTGATTCAAGATTAACAGTCATGTCAGAAATGTCAAAAAAGATTTGTGCATTTGTCAGAAGTATAAATCAAAGACTAAGGGTGAGAAGTTGAGTCCACATTTGCACAGCACTGATGACACTGATACTGAGGTGCAAAATGTAGCTCTGTTGCCTAAACTGGAAAAATGAGACAAAGAAAGAAAGAGCTACAGATTCAGCTCAATTGATAGAAAAAAATCCTCCATACAGAGCTCAATAAGAGAATCAAAGAATGGGTAATGTTGGAAGGGACCACAGTGAGTCATCTGGTCCAAGCTCCCTGTTCAAGCACAGTCACCCTAGAGCACATGGCACAGGATTGTGCCTGGATGGTTCTTGAATATTTCCAGTGAGGGAGACTCCACACCCTCTCTGGGCAACCTGTTCCAGCGCTCAGTCACCTGCCCATTACAGAAGTTCTTCCTCATATTCAGGTGGAACTTCCTGTGCATCACCTTCTTCCTTTTGCCTCTGGCCCCATTGCTTGGCACCACTGAGAAGAGCCTGGCTCCATTCTCTGGGCACCATCCTTCAGATACTGACAGACACTGATGAGGCCCACCCTCTTGGTCATCTCTTTTTGAGGCTGAACAGATCCAGTTCCCTCAGCCTTTCTGTATTAGAGAGATGCTTCAGTCTCCTCATCATCTTTGTAGCCTCCACTCGACCTGCTCTGTGAGCTCCATGTCTCTCTTGTCCTGAGGAGCCCAGAACAGCACTCCAGATGTGGCCTCACTAGGGCTGAGTGGAGGGGCAGGATCACCTCCCTGGAGCTGCTGGCAATGCTCTTCCTGAAGTACCCCAGGACACCACTGGCCTTCTTGGCCACAAGGACTCACTGCTGGCTCATGGACAGCTTGTTGTCTGCCAGGACTGCCACTTCTCCACAGAGCTGCTTTCCAGCAAGTCAGCCCCAGCCTCTGCTGGTGACTGGGGTTATTCCTCCCCAGGTGCAGGACCCTGTATTTTCCTTGGCTGAACTTTAAACAGTCCTTCTCTGTCCACCTCTTCAATCTGCATTTGGCTTTTCTGAAGAGAGCTGAATTAAAAATGTACAAGGGCCTTTGGTGGTTGTGCATACAACCAACAACCAATGGTGGTTGTGCATACAGGATGCAAGATCATTCTTTAACTTAGTGCAGAAAGGCATCATGGAAACAATTGTTAGGAAGTTGAAGAAAAGTAATAGAAAACAAGCACAGCATTTTGTTTCTGTATTTTGAAGCAATTATCTATTATTTTTGGTTTAGTGGTGTCTAGGAATCCTAGCTATAACACAAACCAAAAAGATTTTGGTTTTATTTTTCTTTTTTGCTTTAAATATCTTTCAGTTATAGCATTAGGCAAATGATGACAACTGAATGTAGGCAACTTTGTAAAGCATAATGGCTGGCAAATTGTGAAAAGCTATCTTAGATTATATATGATAAAAGTCTCATGGATGTCATGTTTAAAATTATCTGAACTTAATTTTGTGATTGTGTGAGGCCCAGAATTTAGTTGACACACTGCAAAAAAAAAAAAAAAAAAGAAGTGTAAATGATAGTACTTGGAGAAAGGAAGCAAGAGTTTTTTGGGTTTGCCTCAAAAAATCAAAGAATTTCTCCCAACATGTGATTTACAGAATAGCAGATAGACTTACTTTTGCTTTGCAGGGTTTATTATAAAACAACTAAACCCAGTGATCATCTATCTTCTTCCTTTGCCCTCTTATTTTTCTCCCAAATCCCAGTTTAAAGATCCAGCTCTCCCTGAATGGTTGAGGTGAGCTAACGCTGCTGTAGCGTGGCTATGGCGAGATAGCCACCACTCTCACAGAAGTCTCCCGCCAGGGGGAAGCTACTTCAGCTCANGAGCAGTTTATCGGTTTCCCCTAGCAGTGGAGAGGAGGTAAGAGAAGGCAAATATCACTAGTTTCAGTCATCTCCATATCTGAGCTCTGACTATGAGTGTATGTTAAATGTATAAATGAACAGGGGAAATGAGTGTTCTAGCCTTGCATGCTTGCTTTCTTTCTTTATGAGCCAGCATTGCTCACATGCTTTTCATAAGCGATATTTTTACTGAAGAAAATTGCAAAGTCTGCAGAGTTCAAAATAGAAATTATTTTTGCAAACTCACGCACAAGCACATATATATTTATAAATGTATATTTAAAAAGCATCAGGAACAATTTAGTCATGAAAGATGAGAGAAAAATTCTGAGCAGTCAAAAATACGACATTATCAGGAAGTTTTATGAGAACAATTTGCAGAACTCTAGCTAGCATTGGATCAGGAACTAAAACATGAAAATACATGCTCTAAAAGGTGAGGGGATCACACCACTGTAATAGCAGTCTGAATAACTACAGAAGTGAAGTAGATTTAAACTGACTGCTAAATAAAATGATCTCCATAACCAGCATAAGGAACCTGTGAACCCCAAACTGAGATGAAAATTGCGTTTTAGCAAGTAGATAATAGGCACTGTACAAAAAGACCAGTCCCTTCAGAAAATCTACAACCTAAGGTTTCAGCAACATCTATAAACTGAAAATGAATGTGTCATGTGATAGCATATGATCAGAAAGCCTGGCTAAGAATCAGGTTTGATTGATTCCTTTTAGTGGTTTGAGTAGACTTCATGGTCACACCTGGTTCCTGGAGCAACCAAGGATAATGGTAAGAAATGAATGAAACTTAATTTTATTATAAAATATTTCTGTGTTGGTCACTGCTCTTGGTGACTCTATGGTACTATTTTTATAGTGACAATTGTGCTGACATAGACTTTTTGTCTGAGGTATCACAAATGTAATTAGGTTTCCTTTAATGCATATAGTTGAGATGGATCCAAGTTAAAAGAAATAACCTATGATAATTTAGAATTCAGTAATACCATAAGTTGAGTTTCTGTTTTTAAAGATTTGATCAAATATCCACTAATTTTCTATATCTTATTGTAATAGTCAGTCAGTCTGAATTAGAGTCATTGTATGTTTGAATTTTTTCTTTTGTCATGTTTTATTATAGATATTCTTATATTTAATTATCTCCATCACTGAAGATATTTTTTAGGTAAAGCAATTTCACTTTATATGACAGAAATTAAAATGACTTTTCAAATAGACTATAATGAAACATCAGATCTGATACGAAGCATGACCTCAGGTGAGGATTCTGATTGGTTTTTTAAAGTATCTGACATATTTTAGAGGTATTAGTGTCTTCAGCCTCTGTGTTTCCATGTATTTCCACAAGAACTACTAAGTACTGTTTTGATCGTGATACTCTCTATTTTAAAGTTAGCTTAATCATAAATGTTTGGACTACTGAAACATCTCTGTAGAGAAAACTTGACCTAATCTTCAGTCTAGGGCAGTGAGAAATGGTCTGTGAATGCTAAATTAAGTGGTCATTCTTATTTCTATCTGATTTCTAACCCACCTGTGCATAAAGCTAAGGCAAAAATTATCAGATTGTAAGAGGTGCTAATCTATTTTCAGGTTTAACAAGGGCAAAAGCAGGAGTCCAACATAAAATTCAATAACATAAAAATTCAACCTGTTGAAAGATACAGCTCTCAGCCAAGAGAATGATTGTTCATCATGATTAAGCAGCACAATCAGACTGAATATCTTGGTCATCAGAGATTTCTGCAAAAGTAATATTACACCCTTAGACCCGAGGCTCAATTTACCATAAAACTTTCCTAGGGCTGAAGCAAGATCTCAGGCTAAATTTTTCCTCCATATTCACTCTGAAAGAAGCTTGAGGCCTCTCAAGATTGCCTGTTATTTAGCATGAAGGTTGATGAAAAGGGGACGTATTGGATAAGAAGGAAGTTGCTATGAATGACTGAAGCATCAGCAACCTCTTGCTGGTGCTGGTGCCAGTGCCCGGTAGTTTTACTCTAAGGACATATACCAGACCTACTGAAAGCAATCCAGTTTTTTTGCCGGAGCCAGATGAGAATTAAGGGAACCTGTTCCCTGCCCAGGGTGATGTTGCTAACAGCTTTAGTGGCATTCCAGCTACATCAGCTGCAAATATAATCTGTTCATGCTGACATTTGGCTAGGGCATACGTTCTCTTCCCGTTTGTGAATACTGCAGTATGACAGCATGGGGTGAAGGAAATGCATTATTTCCAGTTCCCAAGTGCTCATCAGCCAGACAAAAAAAAGAAAAAAATCTTTTTCCTGAAAATTTTCATCCAGTGTCTTCTACATCTTCATGAATGGATAGGCATGAACTACACAAGGAAATAGTGTCAGAAGTAAGAAAGAAAAATGAAAAGTAATTTCACTGGTTGAAACGCAAAAAAACCAGCATGAATTAATTTAGAAGTGCTGACATCATCCCATGTATGGTTCAGAGATGGCTCCTGATATAACTTCATACTGGGACAGCTAAATTTGTAAGGTCTTCTCCAGTGAGAACTGAGTGCTTCAAGCATCATCTTGTTACTAAGTAAAACCTTTTCTTCAGGTAATACCATGCAAATGGGAATGTAAAATTACCAGTAGTGTGAGCACATGAAGATAAACAGGTTCTAATGTTCCTTTGGATAATCTGGAATATTCCTGATGCAACACAGTACAAAGAGAGATTGGAGCATAAACATCTGAAGAGATACCATACAACCCATGCAAAAACTGATCTTCATGTTTGAAAATAAGTCTATGGATGGCTTAAATTCACAACTAACCAATACAGCAACAGAGGTTTCTGAATGGAAAACTGGAAATAAAGCTGTGAGGCATAAAACCTGAAGAAGAGACTGGAAAATTCATAAATATTTTCAAATTGATGAAAGGCATTAGGAGATCGTGCATGGGGATATAGAGGGAGAATGGGTTTTCAGAATGGATTTCAGGAAAAAAAAAAAACAAGAAAGGAAGGAATAATAGCTTGTTTTGGTTTGTTTTTAATAGCTGACTGTTTTAACTAGCTCCAAACATGAAAATCAGTTGTAACCAATTGAAACTGTTCTGTGATATTATGCTATGCACGCACATTGCTGGAGGCAATGCAGCTCCAGTTTGAGTGAATTCTATATGTAGCTGAGATGTGCTGGAATGTGCAGACAGTGCCTATAGAGAATCATAAAGCATCTATACCTTTCTCCTGCACTCACTAGCTCCCTACTGAACCGCATGTAAAACTAGGAGCAATGGAGATTTTTAGAGTGTTTTTGCAGTTGAAAAAAGGTATGAAAAAATAACAGATAAAAATTTTGTTTTGCTGTTTTTTACAACACTTTGTAGCTTGTGTTCTTTTAAATACATTTGTATTTTCAATAGTAAAATTAAGTGGCTTAATCAATGCATTCTTTCATGCAAGAAAAGATTTCTTTACAAAACACAACAAAATTCTCATTTAAAACTTTTCTGTAGTCCAACTAAGTGAGAGAAATTAACAAAAAAATTTAAATCAACAAAAAACTGTATGTCTCGTCCATATCTAGAAATTTATTTACATTTTCTCAGGTGTATTTGAGTTAATTGATTATTTTTGTCTCCAGATGCCAAAATCATTAACATGAGAGGTTTTGAGCTTTGTATATTTTTTTTTTTTTAGTAGGGAAACCACGAATTATCTCTTTTTTTAAAAAGATAATAAAAGCTTAAATATTGTTTTCCTTGTTGTTTACCCTGTGGGTATGTAATAGTGACTATCAAGCATTGCAAAATACTTAAAGAAATGCAAGAAAAACATTTTTTGAGGCAAAATAGGCACTCACTGATAACAATAGGTAATAACATATAAAATTAAATATGTAAAATAAACTTCTTGAACCTGCAAGCCAGAAAAAATTAAGTTCTGAAGATGGCAATTTAGCTAATAATTCAAATAGCAAGGTTGGATAAGGGAGGAATTAGTAGTGGCTGCCCACCCCCGCTTCCTATGCTATTATCACGGTTGGGTGTTTCAGTTAGTGAATGATGTGACATCTACATAAAAGCTGCCTTGTAGCCTTTTGCCACTGGTTACTAAAGCAAAGAGCACAGTGAAGGTATATCTCATCTGGCCCCTGACTCCCTGCAGGTAATTTGCTTTTGCCCTCTGACAGGGTTCAATCCTTTAATAACACAGGCAAACATTGGGTGAACACCTCAAGTAGGGCAGGCACGGGAAGAATTACTCTAAATTTAAAAGCCACTCTGACACTAATGGCCGATTCAACAGTGCAGAAGGAGACGCCCTTCCTCTTTCTAATCATGCCTGAACTACTTGGCTTCATTGCCTAATTCATTCACTTGCCTAGAGATTTCCATCCTCTCCTATTTGGTTGTGTGTGTGTGCAATTTCTGGCCCAGGAAATACAGTCAGCAAGAAAATCCTGTTGAGTTCCTGGGTTGGGATTTTGTTTCTGCTGAAATCAGAAAGAAAATGCTGTGGGGCTTCAGTGTAGCTAGAAGCCCACCTTAGTCGTATGTGCATACATGTTTTTGTGTATGTGTGTGTAGGTGCATGTATGTGTGCTCAAACCACAGAGATAAAAGAACTCCTACTTTTTAGTCAAAGAATTGCAGGATTTTCCATAGAAATAATGATTTGGTAATTCAGCCTAAAGAAGAGAGGTGGTGGGGAACTACCTCAAACTGTTTAAATGACAGGAATCTGCTAACAGCTGACACCCATTAGAGCATCATTTCTGACACACACGAGCTCACGATTCCCTCTTTCCTTTTTATGATGTTCCTTCAGACTGTGTTCTGCAGCGCAAAGCGCTGTACTTCAGTTTCTAAGTGCTGTCTGCTACTCTTATGCCACGCCATGGTATTTTCCCACAATGGCTCTTCAGCTGCTTTGTTCCTAAGGTGACTGTTCAGGAGGGTGCAGTATAATTTTCAATCTGGTGTCATGCAATGTGTGTACAACTATGTGTGCATCTATGTAGTTACAGTGCCCATGTGTCGTGCAATTCCAGCAGTGCTGGAAACTTTCTGTGCTGATGGGTTAAAACTGAGATATATGTGCCTGTTTAATGCCATGGTCCCATTGTTATAGTTATGTACTCAATCAGGGTTTTGGAGGTGGAGTAAACTGGATGTGAAATACATATTAAAAAACTAAAAAGAGAAATAACACGAGATAGCAAAAAAAAAAGCAGGAAATATAGGTGCAAAAGCTGTACATGACACTTATCTTCAGGATAAGTGCCGCCTTGCCTGTTTTTTCTCTTAAGAATAATTAAATTTTTCTTTCTCTCAAAAAAAAAAAAAAATAAAGAAAAAGAATGAAAGTACAGTAGAAAATTGTAAGTATTTTAATTGTTTCTTGGCAACATGTTTTCGAATCTTCCTAGGGTTCTGTACTGCTTTGCTTGTAATTTCATCTTGAATTTACATATTTTGGGCTGTTGAAACATGAAAAATCTCTAGTCTCTTTTGAAATAATTGAGTCCTTCAGACTCCAGGGAAAGTACCAGGAGCTGGGGTGGTGTTTTCCTCTTTTCCAGTAGCTGGTAGCTGTCTGAAGAAATAGCCCATACACCTTAGAAAGCCGCCTTGTAAACCTGCTATCTACTGCAGAAGCTGAATCCTTCCCTAGATGAGCAAAGGTTTAGGCAAAGGAGTGTTTCCTACTGGGGATGGGGAGGTGTCTCCACTAGGTGGCACTGATGAAATGTGTGAAGATTCACAGTTTGGCAGTTTTGGTATCCAGTTTAATTTCTTTTTGAGAATTCTTTTTAAAAAGAAAATTATTTTTCAATGCTTGAAAACAAAACATTGCTTTCAATAAGAAAAGTGTGTTTTTTCAGATGTTACACGTAAAAAGATATGTACATCTATGCAGAGGTTACTTTGAGATTTGCACCCACATACAGGGGAAAATATTCTAAAGGAGAAAAAAAAATAATGGGACCTGTATTAAATTCCAAATTTGAGGTTTGTTTAGTTGCATCCTTTTAGATAATTATTTATTTAAGTCTTATTGACCTCCACTTGAAATCATAAATCTGTCTTGTGAGTTACTGGCACTGAATAAATCCTGTCTTTAAAAATTCTCTTCAGTGAGTTTGCAACCTCAGTGGACAGAGAAGGACAAAACTAAGGGGTTAAAGTGCCTGTGTTGTAGATGAGAAATTGAAAGCACACCTGTATGTGTTTCCCCCAGCAAATCTAGGTCTTCTGAGTCCTGCTCTACTGACAAATCTCAATTCATTATCTCCATTGGGGACTTTTATTCACCATGAACCAATCAGTGAAACATCTGTGATCTACTCTGCTCTCTGGGTGCAAACTATATGTGGCAACAGAAAAATCTTACTTTATTTTGGGGTCAGAGATGGTTTACTTTGCTTTATGAAAGCAGTAACAAGATGTTGTGTATCACAGCACTGTGCTTCAGTAAGAGGTCCCTGACCCTAATGAAATATCGTCAATGCCTTGTACTATAGTATTGCTCAGAAAAGCTCTATTTCTGGAAGTAAATGAACAACTGATTCAACACCGATTAAGATGACAAGAACTGTAGACATCTGAAACAACACAAACTGAGAAATAAATTTCCCCATTTTCTTTTCAGTGAAAATAAATCTTGTGCTTATGATTACTGATCGCTAGCTAGACCTGCCCTAATGGATGCTTATTGGGGTAGCCGAGAAGTACTTAATCACTTACTAAAACAAAAGTTCAGAAAAGTTGTTGTGGTTTATTTGGAGATATCTTATACTTTGCTGAAGTCTCCAGGGCTCACTGACATTCCTGACTCTTTGTGAATGAGGCTTTTTTTTTTAATTTTCCCTTCATTTGTTTAGCTCTTTACCTAATTGATTTTCTGTGCTAATACACTAAAGGTCTGAAGAAGGCAGAGCCTCAGGTGTGACAGATGAAATAAGGTGCTTTTAGTCATTGCTTTTATCTTCCATGTCTAATGTGTTGGTTACATCTGTGCAGTTTAACAGCAAAATCAATACATCATTTACTGCCAGTGTCTGAAAAAATTTGGAAGCCTGTTGGTACTTTAACTATTAGGTTTCCTCTGAAAGGCCTTCCTCACCCTGCTACCCCCCCGCCTTGTACCTCCTAAAGTCAAACGTTGCAGGAAAAAAAGATCCTTTTCTATCTCCTGTTGTCTGTGTATGCATTTAAGTTTATTAAATATCCACCCTTACTGCCAGTTACCTAAACTACCTTCTTGGCAATTTCATCTAATAATTGATTTATGAACTTTGCATTTGCTTCTAATACAAATGTTATTCAGGACATATTTACTACTAATGTTTTGAGAATATAGTTCCTGAACATGAGAAATACTAAGGACAAGTAGGGAAATCATTTGCATCACAACGAGTAAATAAAATTCCTGGTTCTGTATGCAGTCCTGGTTTACTGATGTAGCCACAGATGTTGTGCTATTTGTCCCCATTATTTGAGTAAGCACATTTTGACCTCAGAAAATGACAGAAAATTACAAGAAAACAGGACTCTGCCAAAGAAAAGACAAAATGGTGTTTTTAAAATAATTTGTGGACTCACAAATCAGTTCAATTCCTTTTCATGTGGTGTGTGTCACAATATTTTTTCGTCATCTCCTGATTGTGCTTTAATTTGAGTGAACTTCGTCCCTTCCACATCAGTGCAGTGTCATTTATGTCTTGTTTTCCTCTGACTGCCATTGTTATTTCTGTGATCTTTCACACTGTGACACTTATTGCCATTTGCTAAGGAAACCCTCAAACACAAAAATTGCCCTCTAAATAACATGATTACCTTTTTATTGATTTATTTCATAGTTTGCTGTAAGTGTTTGCAGTGTTACACTCTGGGAGATCTGTGACAAACAAATAACAATTTCCTGCCCAGAAAGGATGTACAGAACAGTACGGTCCTGCAAAGATCTCAGTCATTTCTGTGAAGTATTGTGCAATCTGGCCTGAATTTTGGCCTGGCCTGCTTTGGTCATACCCTGCACCCTGACTGATCCCACTATGATGAACTAGTTCTGTGACTCCATTTTGAAAAAATTCTAAGAATTTACCTGCATAAAATAATTATCTCAGAAGAACTCATCAACTCATTATTAAAAGATAGTAAACTGCTATTATGGTTATAATTAGAATTATTATTATTATGACTAAATTATTATACATTACAAAATCAGCAGCCTGAATATTCATCCCAGTAATGAAACAAATGAAACAGGTTTCAGTTTCATGATAACATGATTTTTCTCTGCTTTTTCTCTCTCCATGTGCTTTCTAGACTTGCTCTAAACTGGCGTAGCCAAGTATTAAAAGTAACAGTTTGAATGGTGCATCCAGCATAACTGAATCCAATGGAATTATATTTATTCCCGCTGTTTAGATATCATCTACAATATCCTCAGCAATCTCCAACTGTACATGAAGATAGCACAATAATACTGAAGAGATCTTTCCAAACATAGCAGAATTATTTTAAGAAACATTTACTACTGTGTATATGCTCAGTTTAGAAAACTGACATTTCATAGTAAATCAGAATGTTACAACTTTGCTAAACCATTACTGGAATAAAGCCACCACTTCCCCTCCCCTTGATTTCTGACTGTTACTTATTATTCTGACTGTTACTTATTATTTCTGATTTTTACTGAATGCAGGTTATGTTTACACCAATTTCCACCAAAACCAGTCTTTATCTTCAGTGCAGCTAAGAGATTCCCTGATATATTTCTAAGGCCAAAAGATATAGTCATGTTCAGGTTGACTATCCATACAACACAATTCACATAATTTTACTGACTGGTTTTGGGACTAAGTTCCTGATTTCTTGCTGTCTTAGAATATAACTCTTGGAAAAGCTCTCCGTCCAATAAAATGTCATAACCTTCAGAAATTGTGCCAACTTTTAATTGCCCTTAGAATGTAAAATGTGAATTTGGATGTTTTTGTCTTCCAGTCCTTAGGGTTTATTATGACTTTGTTTGCTTCTTTAAATATCACTCTCATCTAATTTCTGTGCCTCCTGGAAGTGCTCATGGATAGTGATCAACCCTTCCTCTTTTGGATAAAAAATAGACTCCATGCTACAGAATAATTTTATATAGATTTAGAATTTTTTCAAGATATTAACATGTTTTTCAACCTGTAGGCAACAGGTCTGGGTGTGGTGTCCAATTAATAGTCTCACCAGTTAATAATCTCATTAAAACTGACAATAGGACCTTTTGTTTTGATTTGCCTTACTTATTATACCAGAGTGGGATATCATGTGGATTTTGATGTTCACCGTGATACCCAAGCCCTCTCCAAAATCACTGCTTTTAGAAATAATCCATAAAAAATTCTATGAAAAATCTGTGTTAGTATAAAGATAGTAAACATACTTTGATTTTTGGTCCATGAGCTTGGAGTTGTCTATGTTAAGTTCAGGACTGAGAACTTCAGTGCCGGACACCTTTAAAAAAGTATTTTTAAATACGATACCTTTGCATGGTTTAGAAGTTTTATTTTGTTGGGGTCTTTTTAATCTACCATGAAACGCCTTGAATCTAAGATGCCACTAGGAAGGTCCATCACATCCTTTTCAATAGTCTGGAAAAAATTGGATAGATCCAAGTTTGTTATGGCCCATCATAGAGCCAGGGCATTTTATGACACACTAATGAATGCTCTCTTGTTGTAGCTTTACGTTCTATTTTTCAGTCTTTTCTGCCCAGCTAGAGACCCTCACCATATGGATGTGTTGGACACTTTTGCACCAAGATAGTTTTTCCCTCTCAGAGTACATTATTCCACTATTAGTGACCCTTTGCTTCCTGAGAGGAGAAAAGGTGACGACGAGGTAGGGAGCATGTGCTTGGTACCGCGCAGCCACGCACAGAGGCTAAAAGCAATCTTTCACTTCAGAGAGTAGGTTTAGATGGTACAGGTACTAATCTCACTGCACCAGGATACATAATAAATAAGATACACCTTTTGAGATTACTGTACTATAAAGTAATATATTCATGTAATTCTTCAAAAAATGTGAACTTGTTATTCACAGATATAGCAGGCTCTAGTACAAAGTTAAGCCTCAGGTACTTACACTGCAATTGTCTGTTCATCTGATACATACCAAAATAATAGTTCTCAAATGCTGGGATGAAGAACTGTGTAGCATATTTAAAGCAGGATAACATCCCTGTTCAGCTGGCCACTGTCAGGGTGCAGCCGAAGCTTTCTGTGAGGCCACCAGCCACTGCTCCATCCCACTGCTCCAGCCAGTCCTGGGTGCTCCCTGTGCAGCACAGCATCTGCCCTATAAGCATATTGCACACAAACCTGTTGCAGCTCCTGCCACACATCGCACGGGGGCTCATACTTTCTCTGCTTGGATGCCAAAACACAGTCTGCTGGTGCTTGGCCCTGGTTTGTAAACACAAAATAAATGAAAGTACCATGTTTATTCACAGGTGTCTTTACTGGTTTACCGTAGGTGTTGAGAGGAAAGGATTAAATCAGATGTTTTTTGGCTGTAGCTGCTTAGAAAAAAAAAAAAAATCTTCTATTTTGAAGAAAAATTACATTAAAAAGAGGAAAAAAAATTGGCCCTGTGTATGAATGTGTCTCATTTTCAATCACCATCAATGAATATAAGTGAAGAAGAACTTCAAATTTGGTCAACACAGGCACAAATGAAATGGAAGGTGTTGTCTTTGAAGTTTGATTTAGACAAAGTGGTGTTTTCCTCCTTTTTGTTTGTTTATGAGATATTCTAGGACATTACTCTGTGCATTCCATGGCTTGAAGCCAGGCTTGAGGTAATTAACTGTTGTTCTTGTTTTGAAATTGTTTTTCAAAAAGGATAAAATAGAAGAACATGTTAATTTATATGTTATACCCACTGTTCCCCTTATACTTCACCGCAAGTTCTGCAGTCAATCAGCTTCAGACAGTAAAAGCCAATTTTTCTCTTAAAAAGTTGACAGCATCCTCTGGGAAGAAGAAGGTGTATATTCTTAAAATTCTGTGATGTCATGCCTCATCAAGAAGGCTTCAAAAGCTGCCACCCTCTGGTTTGGGATTCTTTTTTAATGTGGATGAAAACCAGAAATATTTTGCTGAAAACTGGTTTAATGGTCATACATTTTTATTGCAGTTTTTAAAGTTTATTTGGGGTTTGCAATCAGACTTTTTATTTATAACTAATAAATATCTCTTGGACAAGGAAAACCATTGCAACCAGCTGGAGTTATGTGATTCCTTCTGCCAACGTTGGCAGAGCTCCCTGACATACTGCACAGTTTAGCTGCTCTGGGCCAGATGCTTCTTTTTGCTGCATAAATATGGAGGAGGTATGAAAGGGTAGGGGAAAAGACAAGTACAAAGCTCAGTCTCCCAAATGAGAAAGAAGGGTGGATCTTTCAGAAAACACTTGTCCCTGATCCAGAAATCCCCATCACACAAACACAGAGTAAGAAGGGATTAATCCTCAGAACCCACAAGGGAAATGGTTGGTAGATGTGGGGTTCATTCAGGCAGTAGCTACTCTGTAAAAGAAGTTTTATGTATCACAGCTCAGTGGAACACTATAGTGCCCTTTGCAAGTTCTGTTCTTCTCTTTTTCAGAGTTTGGTTTTTTTAATTATAAAACTTTAATCCAAGATATGCTAACAGTGTTAAAAATGAAAACTAGCATCCTCCCTTTTTTCTGAGCAAGCTCAGAGGCACACATTAAATGCCTGCTTGCTTTCCTTCTGTGACATGAATATTGCATTCTAGCTTTGCTATGGCTCAAATGGAGAGGAAAAGGTGAAGAGAGAGGCAGGGAGAAAGACAACGTCTTAGTCCATACCGTGCTTTTTTTGGGTGCTCTTCTGAGGCATGGAAGTCTAAATGCTTATCTTTGGTTGTAAGCCAATGGAGGAAAAAGTGACAAAAAGAGTAGTTAAGCCATGGTTATTGCTATATGTAGCTTGTAATCAATTATACCATTTTATCACATCTAGCCTTTACTGATAATAAGGCAACCATGGATTTTAAGCACTTCTTTCCTTTTGCTACAATAACATTACAAGACTCAGGGAAAACAAAGAAAAAAAATCTCCCACTTTAGTAAATGAATTTCCCAGAAGTCAAAGTGCTTATCCTCCTGGACCCAACATCAGACATATTCTCCAGCAAGGTATATCTTCCTTCCTAGTATCTGACTAGTATTTACCACAGATGAGCCATAAATAGCCCTTCTCCTTTCTTCCCACAGAAATGAAAACAGGTGATTTAAGCTGACGTGTCAAATGTGAGTATGCCTGTTTGAAAATTATATTTAATATTTTTAAGAATTTCAAATTAACCTGTCAATCTGTGCTTCTTTATTTTTATTTTCTGAAAGCACAGGCATTGGTCCTTTATCACTACAAAAATTTTTCATTCCAAACATGTATTCTCAAAATAAATAAGCAAGAACTTTTGGCCAAAAGACTTTTACTCTCGAGACATCCTCTAGTGATCTAATTTGTCTTTCTCTGAAAACACATGCCAGATTCCAAACCCCATGGAGACAATTGCTTCCATACCATCCTCTGCAGATCACAGGAGTCAGAGGAAACAAAAAAAGGGAGAAATAAACAAAAAGATGAACAATATACTTTTTTTTTTGTTAATTGGAAAATGTTAAAAACTTAGTAACTTACTGAAAACTTGAGTGTTTGTCATTGTTCAGCTAAGTTCGAGAAGTTGCTTGAAAACTTTGTTCAAAATGAGATTTCTACTACTATTCTTTCTTTTATTAAGAATTCTCTCTGCCATGTGTGCCCTGTGTAAAACAAGAATTCACATCCTTGTGCTCCACTTTTGACATCAATCTTAAGCAGAGTTGCTTGTTCATCCTCAATCAAAGCTAAGATTTGCTGCACATCCTTTAGCCTACGTACATGGTTTTGACTGTGATTTTGTTTCTACAGCTGAACAAATGACAGAATCATCCTTTTACTTT
Organism: Aleadryas rufinucha; assembly: GCA_013397815.1. Taxonomy (NCBI): domain Eukaryota; kingdom Metazoa; phylum Chordata; class Aves; order Passeriformes; genus Aleadryas; species Aleadryas rufinucha. The sequence continues at coordinate 121,997 of VZTH01004842.1, forward strand.
CTCTCTGCATTGACCCTCCAGACTGTGATTTCATAAGAATGTTTTGTTGTCATGTTATTGCTGTCTCTGTGTCTCACTTGTTTTCTCTCTGTATGAACATTCAGATGCTCAGTCATTAGTGCAAATAATCGGGGAAAGGACATGTTAATCTCCAGTTTGTCAAAAGCAATTTTCAAATTGTCTGTTTAACTATAATACTGAGCTCACTCTTCTTTGGTTAATTAGAAGTGTTAACAGAGGCAAAGAAAATATATAGCAGAAGCCTAGCAATGTAACTGTGTGTGAACTGAGAACTGTGAACATTTATTCAGCACACTGTTACATACTTCAGTACTTCCAAGATTAGATATAGATATATATATATATATATATAAAGCTTATCCCATTTTTTTTTTTGTGTTGAAATACTTATTTTCTGTATTAAGACAAAAGTACTACATGACTGAAACTGTCCTCAAAAGAGAAATATCTATTTGCTTTATTACGTTTTCCTTTCTGGATGACAGTACTCTTTTTCCCCAGTCTTATACCATATGTGTCTGTAATGAATACTAAAGTCACTGTGTTCCAGAAGTACAATGTTTAGTTTTCTTTAGTTTGAAGATGTTTAAGTAAAACCGCATTTAAAATTTGAACAGCGGGTGTGTTATTTCAGCTTGCAGCAAGCTCCTTGCAGTCCACCGCTCCAGTCTACTGTCCAAAGGAGGAACAGGGATATGATGAAAAGCAAAAAGAAGAAAAAGAAGAAGACAGTGACAAAGACAAAAAAAAAAACCATTATGAGGGAAAGAAACAAACTAATATTCCTCAACAAGAAGTGGGTTTCCCTCCTCTGCAGAATCTGTCCTTAATACTCCATCAAGACAAAATTCAGTTCCTAAGGTCTGTCTCTCTCTTAGGTAATTGACAAGTGTCTTGCATCCATACTCCAGTAATAAATGCCGATCACTTAACTATTTCAAAAGAATGCTTACCTGAAATATTCCAGAAACTTAAAACTAATCCCCCTTCTTGAAATAGAATAATAATCACCAATTTCAGAGAAGCAAAATTTCTCCTCTTGTTTTTAATAACTTCTTCATGCTTGTTTATGTGAAAGTTTCCATCAACAGAGAACTGAATTTCAGTTCTATATTTCCTCTTGGGGTTGAAACAGGGTGCAGAGTAAGGTTTGTCATAATATTACAAAAGTAATAATACAATATAAATTAAATAGTAGATGCGAGAGCAGAGAGTAATTGTGTTTGTGCAGCAATATTTTATAGTGATTTTTCATTTATTAATTTGTTCCATTGATTTGATAAATCAATATTAAGTCTATGTATGAGAGAACAAAAGAAAAGGAAATAGACTAAATTGATATTTACAAGTATGAAAGTAACATGATGTTCAAGGTTTATCAAGAAGTGATGATCTGGTTAAACAAACTGAAAATGGAATCGTTATCAGAAGCAATTGTCTTATATCTTACAGTAAAGTTTTTTTATTATTAATGCTTTTATCTTGTTTCACAAATGCTCTAAAGTCAGAAATCTATAGAACATTATTATTATAATTTTAGATAATAATTTCTGTGATATTTTAGGAAGAATATAAAATTTTGGCTATAATTGACAAGCAAATATGAGAAAGAAATTTGTACCAGCCAGTTATGACAACCTGCTGAATTATATGATAATATTTGCACACATGATTAATATACTATAACATAAAAGATCACAGATATTACAATTATTTAATTTTAACTTTTCATTTATTTTACTCTATCTCACCATATTACTTAGCTGCATAATGTAAGTTTATCTATGAGCTCAGTAAATATCTTAATTAATATTTCTATTATTTTAAATTTCTTTCTGAAAAATAAAAAAATATAACATATTTAGCAAAAATAGAGGGGGGAAAATACAAATTTTTGTCTATTTTTAAATGAAAAATATTTAAGCATTTTGAAGCTTCTTTTTTTCTCTTCTCCCTTTTTTCTACATGCCCTTCTTCCCCTGTTTTTTTTTTTTTTCATGTTTACAGTGGTGATAAGTTAAGGAAAGAAACACAGAGAGATGGTAGAAGTTAACTCTACTAATTCTTCTAATTTAAAAAAAAAAAATATTTTTGGGTTTTTTTCCAATTTTTGAAGTTTAAAGGATATTTTTCAAACCCTTCACAGGATTTTTGTTTTAAATATTTTTTTTGCACACTTGGCTATTATTGTATACATATTCAAAGATTAATTGAAATTGATAATTAACACTTCAAACATGTTCCTTTACAGACACAATATGTGTCATCACACAAGCTGATTTTGATACTTACCTTTTTTCTCTATTTTCTCCTAAAAAACATATTTTTTTTACTTTCCAGCATAGGAAGCCATACTTACAGAGTCAAACTATGTTTCTTGTTGTCTATTTTCACTTTTTTTTATTAACATATGATTTAATATGTTTCATCATCTTTTGTTCACTCTTTTTCTTCTATTTCCTCCTATGGCAGTTTTCCCTGGTACTACTTCTTTTATTTCATTTTTCCTCTCTCACCCTTCCTTTCACCCTTGCCTGATTGTGTCTTTCTTCTTGAAGCATGAATCTTATTTTCTCTCTCTCTCTCTTAAAAAAAAAAAAAGTTCCTTTTTTTCCTTTCTAATATTTTTTTCTGTCCTGCTCCACCCACTTTAACATTTACTTTTTCTCCTATATTATATCCTCTGAATCAGTCCATGCTTTACTCTTATCCATTTTAACCAAAGAAGGACCTCTTCACAACCAAGCATATCGTAATTATTCACCAGTCTGAGACATTAGGAAATGAAGGACTTTTTCCTAGCTGGAACATGCCCCCAAATCACAGTTCAACTGAAATATTATGGGAATTCTGCTGATAACCTAGTCCAGGCCTCTGGTCTCAGTGGGATCAGCTATCCAGGATTTTGTGCAGCAAGATTTTGAATACCTTCAAGATAGTACACAAACTCTTTTGGAAGTTTGTTCCAGACTCTGAGCACCCTTATAAAGAAAAAATAAAATGTTTTTTTCCTTATGTTTGAATGGTAATTCCCATGTTTCAGTTTGTCCTGTCTCTCTTGTCCTATCATTGGACACCAATGAGAGGAGCCTAGATCCATCTTCTCTATTGCTCCCCCACCAAGTATTAGACACATTGATCAGTTCCCCCTCAGCCTTCTCCAGGCTAAGCAGTCCCATCTCTCTCAGCCTCTATTTATATGTCAGATAGAGTAGTTTCTTAACCATCTTTATGGTTCCTTGCTAAACTTGCTCTGTTTTTTTCCAATTGGTATTGGGGTCCCAGCTCTCTGGATGTGTCTCATTAGGACTGAGCAGAGAGGAAGGAGCACCTCCCTCGACCCGATGGGAGTGGTCTTCCTAGTGAGCCAGGGATGTTCTTGGGGTTTTTTTTGCTGTGAGAGTGCATTTCTGGCTCAAGGTAAGTTTGGTGTCTACCATGAGCCCCAGATCTTTCCTTGCCAAGCTGCCTTCTGGCCAGTCAGATCCCAGCATGTACTGGTCCATGGACTTGCTCGTCCCCAGGTGTATAGCTGTGATTTTCTCTTTGTTAGAGCTCAAGGGGTCACTCTTTGCCACATTGTCCAGTCCACTGAGTTACCTGAAACCATCTAAGCTATCAGCCACTCCTCTCAATTTTGTATCATCTGTAAACTTACTGAGGGTGGATTCTTTCCATGACCCATGTCATTCATGAATATGTTAAACAGTGCTGATCCCAGCATTAACTCCTGGGGCAGACATTCAGCTAGTCACTGGCCTGCAGCTGGACTTTGTGCCACTGGCCACAAATGCTTGAGCCCATCAGTACAGAAGGCTTTCAGTTTACCTTACTATCATTTTATCTATCCTGTTCTTCATCAGTCTATGTCTCTAAAGATATTTTAGAAGAAAACATCAAAATACTTGTCAAAAGTTAAGATCAACCATATTTGCTTCTCTCCCCTCATTGACCAAAGCTGTAATTTCATTGTAGGAATCTATCAGTTTAGTCAAGCAGAAGTTCTGTTTCATAAAACCACTCTGACTACTCCCAATGACCTTCCTGTTCTTTATGTATTTAAAAACTATTTGCAGGACTATCAGTTTCTCTATCATTGTCTCAGAGATCAAGGTGAAGCTGATCAGTATATAGTTTACTGAATCTTCCTTCTTGCCTTGCTTGAAGATAGGAGTGACGTCTGCTGTCTTCTATGGTCAGGAATCTCCACTAATCACCATAACATTTCAGGAATAATTAACAATGTCCTCAAAATAACATTTTTCAGCTACCTCGCCGCTTGTGGGTGTATCCCATCCACCCCCATGACTTTAGTTCACCCACTTTGTTTTAATATATCCGAACCTGAAACTCTTACATCAAAGATAAGTCTTTTTTGTTCCAGACTTTCCCACTGGTCTCAGTGGCCTGAGATTCCTGAAGATAAACCTTACTGGCAATGACTGATGTGAAAAAAACCTTGAGAAATCCTGGCTTTTTCATGTCCTTTTCACAGTTCCCCTGCCCCATTTAGCAGTAAACTCATATTTTCTCTCATCTTCCTTTTGTTGCTAAGGCAATTGTAGCAGTCCATCTTGTCTTTCATACATTTTGTGAGATTCCTCTTTAGTCTGGGCTTGGCTTTCTAATCCTATCTGTGCATGATCAAATTTAAATGTCTAAGTTGATCAGACAACATCTCTTTATTCCTTCTGTGTCACCTTTTCTTCCTTCCTTCCCTTTCTTGTACACTTCCTTTTTAGTCAAGATCAACTTGATTGTCCGTGCAGGTCTCTTGACATTGTCTTTGCTTGACCTGTGTATTGGGATGGACTGTTCTTGAGCTTGGAGGGCATGATCCAGCTAGAGGACAATCCTTGGATGTCTCTTCTCTCCAGTGCTATCTCTAATGGGATTCTTCCAAGCAGATCCCTGAAAAGGCCAGAGTGCTTTCCTGAAGTCCAGGGTTGTGATCCCTCCTCTCAGTGTCCTGAACTCCACTGTCTCATGGTCATTGCATTTAAGGCTTTTACCCCTCTGATCAGCCCTTCCCTGTTTTTAAGTGAGAACTGTAACAGAGCATGTCCTTTCATGGGAGCTTGGTTCACCTATGGCAGGAAATCATCAGTGTGCTCCAGAAACCTTCTGGATTGCTGCTGTGTTGTACCTCCAGCAGACACTGGGGTAGCTGAATTTCCCCGTGAGGACCAAAGCCTGCAATCCTGCAGAATCAGTTGCAAAGGCATACCAAAATTCTTCTGTCAGAAAATATGGCCAAAATCCCTAAACTAAACCTTTTTCAGAATGCATTTATCACCTAGACCATCTTAGTAGTTTTTTCTGAATGCCAATATCTCATCATACAATAGTTATACCTGTAATGAAAATATTTTTATCAGAAATATCTGAGGGGTTTTTTTTCTGTGTGAAGCTTGCACTGGGGGGCTCCTGTGGGCTCTTTCGCCTTAGGGTCTCTTACAGAACTGGACTTTTTTAGGTCTGCTTGCAACAATTTCCAGAATTAATCTATGACATTTTTAAAAATGTAATCTGGAAATAAATTGTAGAGAAAGGTTCCCATGCCTTCAGAAAGTGTTAGTAAGTGTGTGGGTGGTGTAATGTGGGAGATACATTAGTTGCTATACATAGGAATGAAGTATGCACAACAAGAATAAAAGGAAGGAATGTGATCAATGCTGCTACCCACATTGTTATGGATTTTGGATGGGCTGTAATCAGCTTGACCTCCATACTTTAAATGGAGAATTCTGGAGGGTGTAACTTGTTATTATTAGCATAATTAAAACTGGAAACATTTGAAAAACCTCATGATATTAAAGATTAAAAATAACGCTCTCTTCAATACCGTCAGCTATACCTTAACACCCCCTGCTCAAATCAATACATGATGTTATATCATCATGACATTTTTGATCATGTATACATTTCCTCACATTTAAAAATCCTAGGAGAGAGCAGGTATTTTATTGTTTTGATAAAGCATCTGGGTTTTATCGTTCAGAAGTCTCTGAAAAATAAGTACAAAATATGTGTTGAACTGAGATTGTACTTTCAACAACAACAAAAAAAATCAATAAAAAAGCAACAAAATCCTACCCAAATAGGCATCACCTAGTGAGTAATAACTTCATTTCTGTATAGCTCAGGGGGGTTGCAAGGGGAGTGTGAAAAGTTCATTATTATCAACCAGAAAAAAAAGCGAGTGCTAAGAAGAAAGAATCGTATTTCCTATTGGGATTTCTCTCAGACTACATGATTTGCATGAAGGGCGCCACATCAAACACATTGGGTGCCCTTTTTCAAATATTAATGTGAAGCTTGTTTCAAGTTCTTTCTTGACTTTGTGCCACCTTGTATCAAAGGAACTTAAAAGCAGGACTTGGGAGAAAAAAATACTTTTCCAACTGTTTCAGCACTTAGCAAAAATCTTTCTGTATTTGATCAGTTCTGCTTCAAACTTTTATTATTTTGACAAATAAGCACATTTTTATAGCTGTACATTCTATTGCAATATGATTTGGACTTCTCTTCTTTTTTCGAGGCTTTTTGTTTTTCAGCAATGGGTGTCATAACTGACCCGCTCAAAACATTTATGTGCTACATATTTTAATTATCTGCCTTAGTCTTTTCTCTCACATGTGATAATTTCTATTAAATATTTATGTATCTGAGGAAGATTATACCAAAGTATGTCACAGAAAATGGAGCCCTTAAGATTAAATGTGTGTAGTCTGAGCTGTCCTAATCTTACCTCTCTGAACTTTGCTTCTCTTTTGGTCAATGGGGGGAAATAGGCACCTCTCCAGGATGGTCTGACTAAATTAGTTGTCTGAGAGATGACATGAATTTTTCTTCAACAAAAGCAGTTTGTTTTAACTGACTATAAAAAGAGAATAAAATACTTAGCTTGTATGTAAATTACTAATACTTAGACCTAAAGGGTTAGGTAATTCCCACTGAGCATAAATCAGTAGCAGCACCAAAAAGAGAATACAAAGGGAACATAATTTCTTTTTCCTCTCTTCCCTCAGAAACAAAGAAAGTAGGAGAAAAGTGGTAGGAATTTTTGTTGAGCAATACAAGCACAAATAAATTTCTCATAAAAATACAAGAGATGAAATGTATTATATGGCATGAGAGCAGTTATTAGAGACATGAAATGAAATTGTGGAAATCTACAGAAAAACAATTCTGGGAGAAGTTGGTCTTTTCACAGTGCACAACCCACAGTTTGAAGGATAAAAATATAAAATTGCAATGAAATAGGAATAAAATGCCAGTTGTAACAGGTAACTTAGGAACTAGTGGTGTCCTAGAACTAAATTTTCTCCACAAAGCCAGGGAAGAAATCTTCACTGAGATCTCACAGTATATGATAGACAAAATTTCAAATTTGCAATTATCATCTAGATTTTTTGGTGAAACAATCACCAGGGAGGCGGTACGTCTAAAGCTCCTGTAGTATTTCATCAAAAAAGTCCTAAGTGCTCTAGAGAGAAGGTACACAGGTTGTTTGGTGTGTAAGACACAGAATTTCTAAACCCTTTTCCTTACTATTTTTCATTAAAAAAGAAGTTAGAGAGAGATTAAAGTGAACTACTGTAAACAAAGATGAAAAGTCTAACAGTGTTACTAAAACCTAGTAAAATTTAGACCTAATATATTCTTTATATGTTTGTTGCACAAAAAATCTTCACATTGAAGTTAATGAGATGATTGTTTTTCTTGTAAGTCACAGAAGAAGCAAAGTTTTATAGGAATTTCCTGTTGATGTTTTTATGAAAAAAAAGTAAAGTTATTAACATTTTTTCTTCCCAGTCTTATCTATAGCCATAAGCAAAATTAAATATAATGATGCTGCCTTTAAAAACATTACCTTGCGCACACAACTGTGAAAGAACAGTCTGATCATTAAGAATGGATGATATGGATATGTTTTTCCCTTTTGCATAGAGATGAAAACATCTGATTTTAATATATTTTTCTTTATTTTGTCCTTTCCCTCAGGATGAGGTTGCTGTCACATGTAGGTTGGATGTCTTTGCAATGAGTATTTATTTCTATCTTCCTTGTTGGTTTTTTTCCCCTTGACTCAGGGAAAAAATGGAATTAAATTCGTGGGCATTTTGCACATTTTAAAGCATTGGGACTAAAATTATTCATAAAATGAGAAAAGCTAAATGATAATATCATATTGTAATCCTATATAATGCTAGTTTCTAATTTTAGGTATTAATTACTGTGAGGAGATTAGATTCTGCTGTACAACTTTGGCAGCTCCATATGCATTGAATTAGTCTATATTTCTATTGGAGTATATGAAAGCAGAATGTATATCTATAAAATTAGTGATAGAAGTTTTATTAGATTGTTTTGCTGATAATACAACAGATCACTATGAGTATTCTAAGCTGGTAATAATGGGCAGAACACCTTTTGCCATAGCAGTGCACTCTCTGTGTATTTGCTGCAGTTGTAAATGACAAACTTGCACTATCAGAAGTCCACACTAGCCGTTTTTGTTTGATGTTTTCCAAGAAATACGGGTGAGGTATTTGGTTATTGGTTTCCACCATTATCAGTAAAATGAAGTTTAGGAAAGAAAATCAACAATGTGCACACAACTACTCTCATGTTCTTCCTACTCTACCATTGTTTCCTACCTATTGTAGATCATTCACACAGAAAAGATTAGCTAGGGTCGACTGTGTTCCACAGTTGAAACAAAAGCTGTTCGATTTTCCAAGCTTTCTCCTAGCTCACAAGGATAGGCAGCAGACAATGCTCACCTGAATCTAGTAGAGTAATTATAAGATTTTTATTTTAAAAAGAAAAAAAAAAAAAAAAAAAAAAAAAAAAAAAAAAAAAAAAAACATTTGTTATGTTTCATGTTTTTTTAGAGTGAAGNCCAAGCTTTCTCCTAGCTCACAAGGATAGGCAGCAGACAATGCTCACCTGAATCTAGTAGAGTAATTATAAGATTTTTTTTTTAAAAAAAAAAAAAAAAAAAAAAAAAAAAAAAAAAAAAAAAAAAAAAGTTTTCTGCTTCATGTCGTGATTTAGTGACAGCCTGGAATAAATGTAAGCAGAAGAACAGGATCACTGTAGTTAGATATTTCAATCCATTCATCTTTAAGCTACATTTTTTACCTGGCTTAATCATGCTTTAATTTCCTGTCAGCTTCTCCTTATGGACTCTATTGAGCACCAGCATCCAGAGCTATTATAGAGTATGCTGAAAGGATAAATCTCTTTGCAGGAGAGGTCTTCCTGGAAAAGACACAGTGTAAGTAGTGGTAAGCAGTAATTTCTTTCCATCAGCCTACAAAGACTGTGAGTTTATCGAATTATATTTAAGACTCTGTCATGGATGTTACCCCACTGTAAAAAATTCTGATATATACATCACATGGTCTAAAATCACTGCAAAACATAATGCATTACCATATAGTTCTTAATGAAAGCATACATTTAAGATTCCTGTGTCTGTTCCCATGTCATCTGCAACCTGCCTGCATCAGGAAAAATCTTATGACCACTCCCCTACCCACTCCAGCTAGACCCTATCTTTCAAAGCCACCAATGTATGTGTCAGTGTACCTCTGCCCACTATCAAGGAGTAGGCTTCAACAAAGTTAGAGATCCCTGTGCAGAAACATTTTGTGTCTTTTACTGCTGTTCCTCTGCTACTAAAAGCCCTGGGAATGTTCCATTTTGGGTAGTTCTGTTTCCAGAATGTTAAAGCAGCTCTTAGTTCTCTGCTTGAAAACAAAACTGAAATGGTGTAATTTTGCACAATTGCTAAAAACTCTGTCTGGTTTTCAAACTCTACTCTCTTTGCTTCTGCTTTTTCTTTAGAAGAACTTTCTGCCATTTCAGCCTTTATAAAAACAGGAAGGGGAAAGAACAATTAATTTGCTCTCTGCAGTCAGAGCATAGCAATTTATAAAGACTTAGCTGACAGTTTATTTTTCCTAAGTATTCAAAAATTAATACACATCTTTTCAAAAAGCATACATCCCAAGGTGGCCAAAACTCAAATTATCATTAAAAATAATTTCCTGTTCAAGATCTCTAAAACTACGTAATACAATGCATTGTGACTGCCAAACTCTGAATTATCATTTTAAGAAAGGGAAAGAACCCCAATTTACCTTCATAAAATACAGCTTCGTATCTGTCTTTCCAACTGCAGCCTCAGCACACATCTGATCAGAGATTTGCTTTCCCAGACTGAATAAGAGCTATTCAAGTATCTACCAGACAGTGGTTCTAGGTAATATGAGAAAATGTCATTTTTTTTATTGTTGGGCACAGTTTCCATGTGGCTGTGTAATCTTATGGTTTTGACTAGCTGCACAGCCATGACATGCATATTGTACTGCCCGACTTGGTATTTATGTTATGCTAAATATTGTAACATGAAAAAATTGCGCTCATAAAATAATGCCATTCACTCTCAGGAAATGTATTAAAAGCTTATGTGAAACAATTTTCTGTCTTAACTATTATATTGGATCAAGCCCCTGATGTGTTTGAGAGCACTTTCCCACCGTTTTTGCCTCAAATCCCATTTTTAGAAATAAAGTGTTTCGAGTCTCGGTAGAAATATTATGAAAGCTCCGTTTTCTGTGAAAAAGCAATAGAATGGGCATCTTAGTGCATATATCCAAGTTGCTAGGTACTGTTTTCAGTAATTTAAGTTGAAGTTATCCCTTGGTATACAGAGTTATGATTTCTTCGCACTGAGGACTAATACAAAATCTATTAACTGCAAATGGGGAGCTATAAAAATCCTGAAAGCCAGTGTTTTAACACATTAATTTCCAACTCAGCTGATGCTGTATAAAGTGTTAATAGTAAATGCTGGATCACAAGGGCATTACAGGTCAGATTGTACGCTCTTTGTAAGATCTCAGCCATGTTTCTCTTTGATGGTTTTGATGTTATAATTTCCCTCCTCATCCTGGAAGGGAGTAGCACAACCCATTAGCTATTTTTCAGTATTGTCTCTTTTTTTGAGCAGTACTTTTTAAAATGACAGTGACTGTGGACGAAAGAAAATTTTAAAGATTTTCTTAGAATTAAGGAAAAGAGAAATATGCTTTGAGATTACCCTAAGACTTGTTGGGCAGAGTTGATGTATTCCACATATTAAAAAAAAAGAAACATAACTATGAATGTTCTCTGAATACTTAACAACTAAACTGACAGAATACACTGTGTAAAGGAAAATATCCTAGAGGTATCCTAGATTCACAGGAAGTGTGATAAAAGATACACAATGATGGAAAATTAAATTATAATATAGTTCTTTACATTTTAAGGAGAAGTGTAGTTCCAGGATGTAAGGCCAAGGTCCTTTAATTGCACATTATTTATTCAAGTAGTTTTAAACAGACACTTTATTCCTGAAAGTGGATAGTTTTATAGATATGTTACTCAGTGGAGTTGTTCTTTTCCTAAGGTAGAATTTTGTAAATTCAATATTATTGGATCATAAAAACCTATTCTTAGAATGGGAAGAAGTAATAAATCCATAATTGCATTAACTGCAGAAAAGTTAATAGACATTTTAATTAAAGAACCACCCTAACAGGATTAGAATTCACTGCCCTATAAAGGCTGAATCGTGCAGTGTTTCATTATAATTTCTGAGAACGTACAGGTGCTAAATTAACTACAGAGATCTCATCTTTTGTTCCTTGCGTAAAATAAAAACATATTGTAAATTAAAATGAAAAATTAATTTACAAGGTTATCACTCCAAAATTCAGACAAAGCCTATTGGCCAGTGAAGCTGGTAAGGAATTTCCCGAGGTGCTTCTTTATTTGAGAATGTTGATCATGGGAGTGAATGATTTCTGGGAAACGAATCTATTTCATAAAACTTTAATCAGAAAAAGTATCTCAGGACTTGTCAGGTTTTCTGATCATATCTGGAGAACAAGAGACTTGAACATTACAGAGGTCAGACCTCTCACCTTGCAGAACAGGCAGCTGCTTTTTACACAGCCAGGCGCAGGAGAGGACCTGAGCCTCCTGCCTCTACCGAGCGCACTGGCTCTGACCAAGGTGCGCACAGCACTGGCAGCAAGGAAGGCTGCTGGCAGCCTTTCCCACCCAGGAGAGAAGGAAAACCATGCTGTATGCCAGCTAGAAAGCCATGGATTCAGAGCAGTGCTTGACTTCTGTCTTACATGCTTTTGGGAGCCCAGGTGGTGTACCTGACCTGTGTAGAAGCATGTGGATACAATATCTCAGTTTTACAATATCTCAGAAGCTGCTACAGGGCGCCTTCCCCCAAATTGCCAGGGAGGAGTAGAAAATTTTTCAGTTATTTTTTAATATATATTAAACTTCTCTGGCTTCTCTGTAAGAACCCTTGCTTTCAGTCATACCTAAAAAATGACTTAAAAATAATAAACTAGGACATTTTCATGTTAAAGAAGAAAGAACAAAGCTTACATTCATCCAAGTCATTTGTATGAAGGATGTATACAAGCAAAGCATCATGAAATTTAGACTAAATGCCATGTGCTCTTTTCATACTTAACCACCAATTTTTTAATTCAGTGCAGTGTATTTTTCATGCTAAAGATTACTGGAAGAGATTGCTGGACACTGACAGAATGTATAATTTGTGAGAAGCAATCTGTTGACAGAATACAAATGCAGGTGATTATACCCAGTGGTTGGAGGAACACATAAATGATCTCTGTCTTTAACTTTACTAACAGCAGTATTTTTAATTCAGTTTGATGTTGGATGAAAATTAAATAAAAAATCACCCAGTATCTCTCAACCTGGCAATATGATGCCAAAAACTATTTGTTCCATTTCTGTGATAAATGTACCATTTCCTGCATAAATTTTTGCCTCGACTTTATAGATCAGTTTCTATAAGTTAAATGTTTCCACAAATAAGACTTCTACAGGATAAATAGAGTATTTTATGTATCACTGAAGCTTCCCCTTTTCAGGAAAGACTCATATGTTTGTCCATTTTCTTATCAAAGACTTGTTCTAGTGGTGCAGAAGATCAGATACATCTGATCAAACACAGACATCTGCTTTGTAAATACTTTTGTTTGAGCTTGCCATCAAGACTCCCTTCAGAGTGAATGGACTTAAACTGACACTATATGTGCAGCTTACATTATCCTTTATGTTTACATATATAAAATAGATAAGCTACAAATCCTAATATGTGTAAGACTAGTTCTTTCCACTGAGTAGAAGGAGGTTAAAATAGTAATATCTGAGTTGTAGACAGTAATGTACATGTATCTGAAAAAAGATGAGATGAAAGACTTATTAATAAATGCTTTTGTAAGGTTTTTTTTCCCAAAAGCTAGGTTAGTATAAGTTAGGGACAATATAATGCACGTACGCAGGTTCACTGCAATGGTAACCAGATTAATGACATAAGTGATCACATCCTTAATAAAATATTTCACTGGTTCTTAGAAACTGTTGTGGTTCCAATCCTCAGAAATGACACAAAGACAAGTTCCTTTTTCAAATTCAGTCCTATTTCCTTGTGTGAGACAGCAACTATATATTTGCAACAGTAACATTAATAATACCATACAGATATTATTTCTTTACTGTCATTGTTATACAGTCATTATGTTAATACTGTATCAGATGCATCACTATAAAAATAGTGTAGAGATATAATTTATAATTTCTCAGAGCCACATTTGGATATGAATTTTAAATAATGTATTTTGATTCCAATACATTTTGAGAAATGAACTCTCCATCTGTTCCTTCCCACTCTTACCTTATGGTTGATATTTAGTTTAAAACCAGCAAAGTCAATACAATGCATTATAAAAGAGACTTTAGTAGGCAAACATTTCTATGTTATATTGAATATGCTCTGTATAATAAAAGTGATTTGAATAACCTGCACTGTACTTTGAAGTCATTAGCTTGCATAAAATATGGACTTATATCAGGAAAGAGGTATAATGCACTTGGCTGCTGTATTACAGTAGTATGAACAAAGAGAATAATTATCAAAATAGGACATCCTGAATAATCTTCACATTTTATACTCTAAGTACATGAAAAAATAATTTGAAAATAATGTCTTCATTTCACGTTGAACTCCTTTGCAGTCATCACCCTCCTCTCCCACTACCACTCCCATTTCGATAGAGGAGGCTTGCAGCCAAGAGCATTTATGCCTTTCATCATTTTGTAGAAAATAATTTCAATACAGAGAATGGGAGGGGAAGAAAACAGAATTTGCCATATGCTATGCTATATAAAAAGTAAGCAAATGCTGGCACATAATGGAACCAGCTCTTCATTTCCCGGGATCTTCTCTTCACCCCATTTTATCCACAAATGCAATGTGTGTCCTTGAGCTGATGGAGAACTTGAGCAGGCCTTGAGTCCTTGCTGAGGTGTCAGGTTCCTGGGGCATAACATGATCCAGGACTGTCTACTCCCAATCTAATGTCCATATTGGTACTACGTATGTACCAATAGAAAAACTGCATGCATGTATAGGGAAGGCCGTGGTTCTGGTGCTGGCCTTGGCTTTTGTTTTTATACCATAAAAATTAAACTATAGAAGGCAAATAATGAATTAACCCTTCATCCAAGTTATTCCACAATTGAGGTTTTATGTTTAATATTATAGTTAGCCATTTACTTGTTGCCTATTTATATAAATTATAAATTCTTTGAATACTAAAGGCAAGCTTTTTGCCTTTTTCCTAATTTCTTTTTCTTTTTCCCTTTTGTACACAAACCAGCTGAAATAACTAGAGATGTCTGCAGGACAGCATTGGGCAAAGGAACCTGAAATGAAAGTCCTATGTGAGATTCCTGATTTCACTGTGCATCTGCCCTTTTTCAAACCAGGAAGAAATGGGATAATAATTACCACCATTTCTTCATAGAAGCTGTCCCCAGACCTACAGGTTGGTGAAGATTGGGCGCAGAAGGGCCAATTTACTTACTCCAAGAATTGAGGCTACAGGGCTAATAAAGTACAAAAAGCTAAACACTTATTCTTCCTTCTGAGTATTTCTTTAAGCAGTAACCTTGTTACTCCTCTCAAACACCACTCATATTGTTAATGTTATTAGAATTTTAAAAAAGTTAAAGACCATAATAAAAAGTATAAAATGTTAATATTACCTTCAAAAGTCAGGAGATCATTTTCAAAATAAAAGAAAATAAGTAAAATGGAAATAAAACCAGCAAAACTTGGCAGAAAGACTAAGAACTCTGTGGAAAGTATTTCTAAACATTTATTCTTTGATTTTTGTAGTTAGCCTATGTTAATACCTTTGCTCAAGTAGTAATTCCTTGTTTTTCTCTATTTAGACCTCATGCAAAGTAAGTTTAATTCTTTGAGTTGCTCCTTCTGCATCATGTAAAAATCAGAAAAATTAAGTTCAAGCCATCAGCATTCTGAAAATAGCACCAAAATTAAGAATTAGGAAAATAAAAACCAGTCAGAACATATTTTGCCATTGTTTTATGCTATTTCTTTAAAGGAGGCAGGCAGCATATACAACTTTTTCATTCTGCAAACATGTCTTCTTTGAACTAAGTGTGCTTTAAGTGCTTTATTCAGCGTTTTGCAATCCATTGGGAAGTAATTTGATTGACCTAACACAAACACTAGATGTAATTTTACTTTACCTTCATTGTAGTGATAGGCAGTCTGCTATCCTTTGTGACCTTAAGGATTCACCTCTTCAGGTTCCTGTCAATTAACCCTTTCCAGGGGCTCACAGACAGTCTGACTTGGCTCTGATGTGTCTAATGTACTGGAGAGAAGCTGAGTGGAGTGTTATTAAATATCTGTTGTGCAGAAGCTATCTAAGCAGGACTGAGATGAATAAGATCATTTGGGGTTTTATTCCCTCTGGTTTAACCAGTTTGCCTGCATGCCTCATACCTATTTAAGTTCTCACGCAAGTTTTTGCAAGTATTTGAAATAACTAAGTTGAGTAAAGTATTTGATGTGAATGTGAAAAGGACCGCATGATGCTGCTTACATTTTTTTCGTTTATGTTTTCCCCTTCAAATAAAATCTGGAGGAATACATGCAAAGGAATCTGTGTTTTGTCACTAGGTGCAATTCATAAAAGATGGCTATGATTTGAACAAGCCATGCCATTGTTTATAAGTCACAACAGCAGGTGTGAGGCAGTACAGAGACCTCCCATTGGACCACTCAAAATATCATCCAAACAGATGTGAGATCCAATATCTTGAAAGTGACCATAGCTCTTGACCAACATTTGAACAGACCAAGAAAAAGATATTAAACTGCTTAATTGTCCTGGTTTTGGCTGGGGTAGAGTGAACTTTTTTCACAGTGGCTGTTGTGGGGCTATATTTTGGATTTGTGCTGAACACAGGGTTGACAACAGAGAGATGTTTTTGTTATTGCTGAGCATGGCTTACACAGAGCCAAAGCCTTTTCTGATTTTTGTGATGCCACACTGGAGGGGAGCTGGGAGTGCTTGGGAGGTTGGGAGAACACACACCTGGCACAGGTGACCCAAACTGACCCAAGGGATATTCCAGACCACAGTACATTGACGCTGTTAGGGGCTGCCCGAGGCTGCACAGCATCCAGCTGCAGACATCCTTGGTAGCTGCAGCACATGGAGAAAGCTGGCTCCTTCACAAGGAGCGAGCCCCAAGCACTGGTGGTGAAAAAGCGTCGACAGAGGCAAAGGATGAGAGAGGGGTCTTTTTTCCTCTTTTATTCCGAGATCTTTTTATTCCTAAAGCCGAGGACAAAATACCGATGGGTAATCAGAATCTGAGGGTCTTAGTCGGGGTGGAGCAAAGGGAAACAGCCAGTGGAGATCTACTTAGGGGAAGGATTCCACAGTACAAAAACCAATGGGGATAATAAGGAGGAGGGAACCAGGATAAGGAGCCAATAGGGCACAGAATATAGAAGAGAATTCTAGAAATGCTGCATATTAACCGAGAGAGATGAATAAGCATGAACTCATGCAGATACTGGGTGTAAGGGGCTGAGCCTTACCCCTTGGTGCTTGTCCACCAGGACTCTGGATTTTGGTCTGCCTTTAAGACAGCCACATGCACTGCAACAGTACATTATGCTCAGTGTTTAAAGAGAGAGAAGAAGGATGAAGTGGGGGGACATTTGGAGTGATGGTGTTTGTCTTCCCAAGTCACTGTTACCTGAGGTGGGGCCCTGCTCTCCTGGAGATGGCTGAACACCCGCCTGCCCATGAGTAGCAGTGAATTCATTCCTTGTTTTGCTTTGATTTGGGTGCATGGCTTTTGCTTTTCCTATTAAAATGACTTTATCTCAATCCAGGAGTTATCTACCTTTTACCTCTCCAATTCTGTCCCTAATCTCATTGGTATGGGAGTGAGAGGGTGTCCTAGGTTACAGTGTAAAACGTGACCAAGGACATGTATTTCTATTACCATCTTCATGGGCTGTTGGAGCAGGTGGGGGCAGTGTCTGTTTTCTGCTACCATGACTCATCGATAACTCGCTCTGGACTAGCTCCTGTTAATGGGCCCATCACTGCCTTGCCTCATGGCTCACCATCCCATTGTGAGATGCTCCACCCAGGAGGAGGAACTGAGAGTTCCCAGCTGTATATAAATCAGAGGTTTGGAACAGCACAGGCAGCCCTTACCTACGGGACTCCCGGAGGACAAGAGCTACACTGCTGGACCTTCAGGCGAAGACCAGACTCTTTTCTACAGGATCACTGCTTCAACAGGACCACTTCATCTGGACTGCCATCTACACCCTGACCAACAGGGTGCCAGGTTGTATTCTGACTCTGTCAGTGATTTTTCTTTGTACTATTGCATTTATTTCATTTTTCCTATTAAATTGTATTTCTGACTTGGAGTCTCTCACTGGTTTGCTTTCAAACCTTTACAGAGGGTGACCATGTAGTACTTGGTTGCTGGCTGGGGTTAAACCATTACATTAATCTTGGATTGTTTAGTGTCCTTATGTTGTAGAGGAGGACTTTTCTTCTGTGGAAATCAAATGCATTTTAAGCACCTCAGATACTGTTTTGTAAATGAGACCTTATTTTTATTTTACAAGATGAAAACCACTGTGGGTTCTATATGTTCAGTTTTTCACATGTCATTAGTTTATCTAAATTCTTCTTTCTAATTCTTATGACATATCTATTCTAAATCTCTTGAACAGAAAAGATAATCAACATTTTCTAAGATTGGGCTGTTAGTTTTAAATTTAATGCCTCTGAAATCTTGGTTAAATTTAGAGCAGGAAAATTATGTTTAGGGCAATATTAATTATTAGAATTGGTCATGGAAAATAGAGTTCTCAGGTTAATTGAAAGTAAATGTGTACCGATGTGAAGAATGCTTAAAAATTCTGGGTTTGCATAAAAGATTAAAATAAAATACCTCAACATTCAATAGCTCTATAAGTTTTAATTCAGAAGACCTGGACATTTTTAAGTGATTGATTCTCCATTCTAAATTTGTGGGTATGAATAAGACTTTGGTCAAGAGGAATTTAGGATCCCAACTCTCACTAAAAAGGAAAATAAGGTTCCTAGATATACGTTTAAAACTATCCCTTAGGTTTTTTACTGCCTCACCGTATGGCAGATTTACTGATTACATTTTAAGCCTTCAGCTTTTTAAAATCTTTTTTTTTTCAAGTGAAAAATAAAATAATTAGAGGAAAAATCCAGAAAAAAATGTATTTGACTATTTTTGCCCAGAGCTTTGCATTAATAGTCAAGGCAAATATTGCACACACTGATATGCAGTACCAAATTGAAATGATGCAAAAAAAGAAGAAATAGCAGGATTTGTTTAGCTGTATGGCTTGAAATTCTCCCAACATTGTCAGAGAAGTTCCTGAAATATCTAATCTGAACTGATATTCAAGTAACCTTTGCATTCCATGAAGTTTGAGTGTATTTGAATTCAACTTTCCACCTCATAATCAATTCTAATTAGAAAGGTTTTCTGTGATTGGAGTAATTGGACTAAAATTTCTGTTTCTAATTGTTTCTTGGACCAAAGCTTATCCATTTAATCTGAAAATTTAATTCAGAAAAACCAAAACACCTTTGCCCTTTACTACTAGTAACAATTATAATTGTGCAGTGACTTACCTGCCTTTTTATTTTGACAACATTGCTTTAAGGACACATTATTCATGAAGAAGGAGGCAACCTTTGAAGATGATAAGAGCCATGCAATGTGCTCAGTTCAAGCAGCAAAAATAGTACTTGAATTCAGTCTTCTTTCAAGTTTGATCTGCCTCTGAGAATCAGGAATGGTACAATAGAAATTAGTATGTGCATGAACTACCTACAAAAAGACTTTCTGCAAAGGTTTCTGTCTCATCCTTCCCTTGCTCTCTTTTGTTCTCAGTGAACTTCTTTGCAGGTTGTTGAATGTGATATATTAAGAATTTAAACCTTGCTCACTGGAATAGGCATATGAAATGAGCCATCAGAAAAAGAAAAACTTGGTACATCTCTTTTGCCATTTTATTCTTTTAGCCTATACACAATGTCCTGTGGCAAACAGAATTGACCTACATGGGAATTTCAATTCGACTTGGGGATGGGGGGGAAGAAGGGGGGAAGCAGCCCCCATTTCTGATCTTAATAGCAAAAATGAAGAAAAAAATAAAAGTACTCTGATAGCTATGTAGATAGCTTGATTAAATCACTCCATGAAAGTGTAAACAGAATAGAATGCCTTATG
The DNA here is from genome assembly GCA_013397815.1 of Aleadryas rufinucha. Taxonomy (NCBI): domain Eukaryota; kingdom Metazoa; phylum Chordata; class Aves; order Passeriformes; genus Aleadryas; species Aleadryas rufinucha. Next base: position 141,764 of record VZTH01004842.1, read on the forward strand.
TGTCTGCTTGATTCAGTGACACAATAGTCTTGTAGTTTGCTTATTTTTTATTTCTTCAATTTGCTTTCTTGTGTTTATTTTACGTTACAGGCCATTTATTTTGCGGGAGGAACTTTTCCTCTTATATCATTTTTCTCTTGTGGTATCATACTGTGCATGCTATGTTTATTCATGGACAGCGAAACACATTTCCTGGGCACTAAAGAATGTATTGTTTTAGCCTGAGTCTCAATCTATGCTTAAGTCCATTTCTGTTCATAATAATTTACTTAAAGGTATTTAAGCATTCAAGTAAGTTAATTATGTGCTGAAGTGTTTGGTTTTACAGGCATGAGTGTTCTATTATGCTTTTTTTCTTTCAGTTATTAAAATGGTATTATTTTATAAAATAAGTACTGAATATACAGAGGTTGGTATATTAGCCTGTTTTATTATATATGAGATTTTCCTTGCAACATGACTATATGCAGTTTCAGCATGGACATATAGGGAAATTCTGTACGTAAGAGTAAGTTTCAACATTATTAAAGCCCAAGGTATAGATCCTTCATACTATTTGAATGCTGCTCGTTACTCAGCTAAGTAGATCCCCACGCAAATCTCACAGAGATGCCATTCCAAACTATGTTTTTTATTTCTGTTTAGGATGTACCACAAGAAAGTGTAGTTATTTCATAGACCTGATGAAAATTTTCTTTCCTCGTTCTCCAGAGAATGGCAAAATCACATCATTTACAGATTTTAAACTGTACTCCTCTTGCAAATGTGATACACAATCAACCAGGACCTCCCTAAAACTGCCCAAGACAAACATTATGGAAGCTGGCAGTTTAGAGGTAGCTAACAGTCACTGCTTCTGCATATTTCCTTCATACGGTCATATATATATTTTGGCATCCTGTGTGGCTGATTAGGGTTAAAGAGCAGCTAAAATTTCAAAACTACAGATAGTTCAATGAGGAGCAGAAGACTGGGTTTCGATCCAGGGCTTTTATCTCTGGATTTGCCCAAACAAAAGCAGGACAGATTTGCATCATCTTCAGTGCAATTGGCTTTTAATAAAAAATGATTTTAACATAAATATTGAGATTTTTGTTCCTGAAGCAGCATGATTGTTTGCATTTCCCCTTGAAGCAGGATGTAAGTGCAGATGCCATTCGGCTGGAATGCTGACGGCCAGCTGAACTCTGAGGGCCATGACCCCATTGAAACAATTCTTTATGCTGAGGAAATGTGTGCAAGTAGCTTCCAATGCAGCAAGTAGAAAAGAAGTACTTTGTAACAAATATATATCTCTTACAAGCTAAGATAAAAAACAACCAGCCAAACAAACCAATTTCTCATTCAAATGATTATTCAAAAGATTCCATCAGCAGCTAGGACAAACACAGATTTATGAACATAAATAATACAACTAATATAAAACTTAAAAGTGAGTGTGCAGCCCTGCACTGAATCATATAATATCAAATATTTGAGGGAAATTTAAAGCTTGTTTGTCGCATGTATTGTCTAAGCACCAACATAAACAAGGTAGGATGGGGCTGCTCTTCTCACCCCTATCAGTGTCAGCAAGACAAGCACAATCAAGGTTATACTCCTGCTAAATTTCTCTCCAGAGCTGATGGCTTGAGAAAGAGGAAAGATAAGAAAAGAGTGAATTGAACAAAGGATATTTAATGTTGCTTGCTATGGCAACTCAGCTGAAATAGGATGTATGCTACTATAAACCAAAAAAAGTGCACAAAGAGTGGTGGTGGAGTACAGTAGCCCAGATGTACTTTGTTGACTGTGACTTCACTTTACACTCTGAAGTGATCATAAGCAAGGTATTTGCAGAATAGAAGTGTACCTGAAAAATCATAAACTTGGCATGATCTAAGAAGCCTTCTGAGATTTAGGCAGTGCATCAAATCTCCTCAGTTCATGGGCAGAGATGGACAAGACCTAATGTAGTCATGGTCTGAGCCAAAACATCCCTGGAGATTTTCTCTGGAGGAAGTAAATCTAAAATCTGCATCAAAAGAGGAAGAATTAAAATTAATTTTAAAAAAAAAATCAATGTAGACAAATTCAAAACTATAAATTTAAGGAAAACCCACAGGAACAACACATAGACCATAAAGCCCTTGACGTCAGGTGTCACCTAGGCACCCCTTCTATCCTCACTGTGGATATTTACTTTTTTAAGACCACTAGCTACTGACCTGATGTTCTCAGGGACAAATACTGTATAAGGGAGTAGCAGGAAGAAATGAAAATCAACTGAAAAGCCATGGAAAAAAATGTTTTGTCAATTTATTATTCCATTGTACAACACAGGAACCCAGGTTACAGTATTACAAAAATTGTATAGCAGAACTTGAGAAAGACACAAAATGCTATCAGAGTTGAAGAACAGGTTCATTACAAGGAGCAGTGCATTAATGTATTACTTCCCAGAGTGGAAGGAAGACAACAGGGGAAGGAGGTAGTAACACACAGAGAAGGAAATGGGTAATGATGATGAATTACAACTATTACCTAAAAAATTTAATAGCAGAAAACCCAAGGGACACACAAAGGAAATCATCGGGTGTAAACTTTAAAACAAACAAAATGAAGCTTGTTTCACATAGTGCATAGTTAAAATGTGATGCACACTGGATGCCAAACTGAAATGTGTTTGAAAAGCAAGTAGGCAAATTCACAGAGAGAAGATAATTAAAGTCTGCTAATCAGAATATTGAGCATTAAGCATCCAGGTCAGGAAGTCCATAAACTGGTGATTTGTCACAAGGTAGGAGGAATATAGTGGGGTCAAAAAGATGATATAGTGATGGAAGTATCATTTTAGTTCTTTTTTTTGGGAACTGCACTGAAAAATCAACTACTCATCTTCTCTAAAACATTGCACAAAAAAGCGTTTACTTGGCAGTCTCTGCATATGTCCGAAACAGCTTTACCATGGAGGGCATTTTGGTATTACAAAATATGAGCAAACTTACCTAACTTCACTAAGAAACCAGTTAAAATCTCTGTATTATGGAGAAATTATATTTATTAGCATTCTAACTGAAAATGAATGCACACATTTTAACATCTGCCGGGTAAAACCAGTATAACACTCTCCTGGATAAGAAAGAGATCATCAAATATACATTTTAGTTGACTCCTAAGCTTTGGCCAAAAGTTTATGCATATATGCAAGGCTATTTTTAAAATAAGAATCTTCCTGTAGATTTAACAAGAATTTTCTTGTAAAACAGGAATGATATTTATTCCAAAATGTATCTGCTGATTCACTTATTCAATGACTATATTAGCCTCTGTTAGTACTCTTGTTTAGCAAACACCTTGCTGTAAAGTAAAAATTTGTTAAAAATATATACACAGAGACAGGAGCTAAGGTTGACGGTTGTTAAACAACTTCTTTTTCCTGGATGAGAGTTCTGCAGAGGTTTATTATATCAGCTATGTGAGATGTATGATATCTTTAATATTAATATTCTAACTTTCAAATGGTTGAGTATCAGGTAACTCTGCATGGACTCGAGCTGCCTGTTAAACCTTTTTCTAAATGTTTTTTAGTGTTGAGATTTGTAGAGGGGATTATACACACACAACAAAGACCTTAAATTATAAGTGTATCTACATGTGTGCATATATGTGTCTGTGTGCACAGATACTCATACACACATGCTTTTTAATATATTCTTTTACATTCTTGAGGTTAAATATGGGTTTAAGTGATTTGCTAATTGAGGACCATCAGTGCTTACAATCTTGCTCAAAATCCCTTCAGAAATGCCTACAGAGTTTTGTCAGGCTAATGTTTATGAGAGGATATTGTTTTGGAACACTGTCAAATACCCCAAGGAATTAAGACTCAAATACTGAATTTGATTCAATCTTGGTTTCTTAAATACCTTGAGCCAAATCTCAATACCTGTAGCAGTAGTATAACCCAAGGTCCATTGAGTTAATGGACCTGGGAGAAAACCTCTAGAAGAGGGTTCCCTCCAGACTTCAGGAAGACAAAGTATAAATTTTGGAAAATTCCAGTGCAAAATATTCCAATATCACAAAGCTTATATGTTCAAGAACATTAATCAGTGTGAAAGCCATACTACTTGTAAAGATGGAGTTGTTACTGTAACTTCCTACATGTGGGTCTGAAACTGTACAGAACAATTTGCATGTACATTCACGATTCCTCTAAAGAACCTTGGTTGGTTGGCTACTAGGAACAACTAAGCAAGCAAAAATCAATCTCAGTGCTCTATCTTGCTAAATCTTCCCCATGAATACTGCAATTGAAAGATGGTTACAATAAGACACAAATCTTATAGTTAATTAGTATTTTAGTGCACTTGTTTATCATCTGGACATAATTTCTGAAGAGTTTAGGAGATGGATTTATTCCTGGCTAGGTCTGAAATGCCACTTGACATTGTGTCATTAAAATTCCGTTTACTGTATAGTCTTTTACCTCTGTCACAAAAGGGAAACATAGTGTATTTGGGATGACTCCATAAGAGAATTCCACTAACGTTCTTGCTCTTATGCCAAGAAGAGGTAGTGCATGGTCTCCAAATGGCTAAAAGCCATCCTAGAGTGACTGTATAGGTTCTGCATGAATCTGCTGGGCAACACAACCATCTCTCAATTTAGCATTCTCTTGGTAATACAGGAGACAGGGGTATTTATAGGATGTGAACCTTATTCCATTTCAAAATGGTTCCTCCATGGACCATAACAGTTTCTGAGAGAGCTTTAGCTGGTTCATCTTCTAGCAGAGATATTTTAAGCACTTGTCTCACTTTTGGTTTGGTTTGTCTTCTTTTTCATATAAGACAATGTCTGTACAAGACATTTACACTGAATACTGGCTAATGTTTATCCCTCAGTTTAAAAACATGTAAATTTTCCCTTCCATGCCTTAAAGACTTGTGTCCTTCATAGAAAACAGGTCTTTGAGGTGGCTGCTCATACTACTCTCTTCACTCTTCTGAGATCTGGACACAAGAAAGTAGATATGGGATGTTTTCAAGATGCAGATACTAAGAATATAGTGAATTTTTTCCCAGTCTGTGTGTTTTCTAAGTCTTCAACCAAAGTTCAACCAAAAAACACAGGTTACCAACTCTGTGATAATTTTCCTTTCATGCACGAGTATTTGTACAAAATAGAAAAGCAGCACTAATTTATGTTGCTTTAACTACTATAGTAACTAAAGGACTTTGAAGGGAGCATAATGGGCTGAATGCTGCTCTGCTAACCTGCTTCTTGTTCCCTCTGCCCTTGTCAGCTCCAGAGGTCTGCACAGCTGTTCTGAGACTGAGCAATGCGTTGCTGCTTTCCTTGACCTCTGCCTGGCTCTTCGGCTCTCCTTTGTGGGATTTGCATACAGCCTTTCGTGAATTTTATTCAAATGCATTTTTTGGTACAGTAGAATTCTTTACAGCTTGTCAGGAATACACAACAAAGATGCACTAATACCTAAAAGCTTCAATGGAATACAAAGGACTTGCCTTTGGGATGCCTGATTTACCTTCCCTTTTGAGGAAAGTGTTACACTGTACATCATTCTGGCTGGCATCACACTGGATGTCTGTCAGAAGCTACCTTTTTCAACTGTCAACCCATCAAATTAATTGCTTTACTCTGAATGCGGGTCGGGTGTTGACAGATTGTTTTTAAAATTTTTTTTTTTTTTTTTTTATTTAACCTGTTGATATAGGACCTAGATGTTTGGAAGACAGAGTATTGACGTTTTTGAGAAGGACAAGATGGACATTACAATAACTGCAAAAGTAATCATGTTTATTTCCTTATGAGGTAAGTAAAACTATACTGAAATAGTAGAACAAGTGCAGGCATCTTGCCAACATACCACTCAGACTACAGTATAGCTCTTTTAAAATTTTGCCAAGTATTTTGGCACTGAGAAACTTCTGACAAATTAATATGTTTATGTGCTGCATACAGCATCTATTTTAGACTGTAGTGCTGCACTAAACATATTTTCCCAAGTACACTCACTTTATCAGATTTTTTTTCCCTCAGAGAGGTTTCCTTATCTACCTTAAACTATGCAAGAAGGTTCTTCTTTCAGCTGTTTTTTATAAATATTTCAGATTAACAATTCATTATTCAATCCTTAGGGGCTTTGGACACCACAATAATTTAATGTAATTTTGTTATACAGCATATAATTTTATAAACTCTGTAGGCAACTGGAAACTTTAGGATGGTGTTCATTATTGGATATACAAGAGTGGTGCTATATAAGTGATGTTTTGCTTTCCTTGCTAATTTAAAAATTTACCAGAGCAAAGGAGCTGTTACCACTGTAACAACAAAACTGTGTATTCACACAACTAAATACAAACGTTTTACCTGTATCCATATGTATATATGTATATGCACATACATATTTGTGTGCATGCTTTTTATTCAAAGTGAAACACAAGCAAAATGTCTTATTTATGTTATACTAAATGATATCTTTAATGAGAGAAAGGGAAATGAGGGGCAAAACTTAGATACAACAAATACAGTGAGAACAATGCCCTTCTTTGATTAAATAATCTAGTAGTCACGGCCCCTATCCAGACTGCAGGAGACTGAATTCAATTTCTTCTTCTCTGTCTTGAAATTTGAATCCAGTTCACTCAGGTCAAAAGATAGTTCTAAATGACACGCTAAGGGGTATAAATATGGAAAGAGAAGCATTCATTTAGTCTCCTCTCTTCATACTGTTGGCAATTCTCTATACTCTTCACGCTTTCAATGTTCCAAAGTGTAGGATGTGTATGTTGAACACACATCCCTCAGTGTCTTGGAACTTTTACCCAGTGCCTTGAATAACTGCTCAAATGAAAATAAGGGTCCCTCATCATTGTCACCCTGGATGGGCCATAACATGTGACAGTATGCATGGATCCAAATTGTCTGGGCACAGGAGAGAGTTGAACTGTTTCCCTAGAATAAATGGTATCATGAGCTGTAGGCTTTAAAAGATTTGTGAATTTCTAGTCTCCCCCAAATGTAATACGAAATAGGTTGATCTAACATAAATATTTTTTTTATTTAATGAAAACTGAATTTTTAATGAGTAAATTATTTATCAAAACATAAACAATTTCATTCAAGACTGAAGATAATGTGCTTCAAGAGGATAAGCTCTTTTTCTTATGCCTAAAGTGGCAAAGCATTATTACTATGCTAGAGATGAAGCTGATTTACACTACTTAACATTTCTAAATTGTAAAGTTCGGAGTCTGCTTTGGATGATGTGGATAGCAGCACATTTTAGGTGCTCTCGTACACAGTCAATGTAGATTGTGATTCAATGCAGTAAGTGACATCCTGTGCCATGCCTTGTTATAATGTCAGTAATTTTTCCAGTGCTAACCTTCTTTTAGACACTTACAAAACCAGCACATAGACGTGTCAGCAGAAAGAGGCAACGGACACTCTGTCCGCCAACTACGCTATTTAGGATGAGCAAAATACCTCAATATTAAATGGTTGCACCAACATTCTGACAGCTCCTTGGGCTGCCTATAACTATCAGAATGACTTTAGCAAGTAGGTATAGTACCTGTGTTTGGAAAAGTTCAATGGGAAAAGACAATCAGTCTCTTTCCCCTGTTCCTCCCAGTCCTTGGAATTCTAAGTCAGAAAGTTTATAAATATATATTCCTGCTTTGTCTTCCCATATCTGTCAAATTCCAGCTAACAAAAGTGTGTATCTGTGTCGCATTAATAATTGCAATGAATTTTGGTGACATGAAGTTGTGCTTACAGAGGTGATAATATAATGTAAAATGCAGTAAATGGAGCACTGAGGAAGACAACACTTTTTAGGTTCCTTTATAAGTGCCTGTTTACTTACAAGAACAACTAGTGTTAATGTTGTAGCCTTAAACTGAAGCGTCACCCATTCACATAAAAATACATTTAAAACTAGTGAAAGAAAAAAGATATTAAAAGCTTGGAAACACTATGTTCTCTGATGAATTGATAGGTAGAGGAGTCCAAATAAAGATATCAAGGAAGATCTAAAGTGCATGCTCAAACATATTCTTATACTAAACAGGAAAGAAAAAAAAAAATAAAGTCTTGCTGGAAAACCTTGAAGTAACTAATGATGTAAGCAAAAAAAATCCCCCCACAAGCTGAAAATTGATAAGAAAATAGGACTGGCTTTATTAGATCAATTCTATTAAAATTGCTGAAAGACAATAAATGATTCAGTAGAGGTAATCTGCAGTTCAGGTTTACTCAGTAATCCACTGGAGGTCTTTGTCAAAATCTTTTGACAAGCTAATTAAAAAGAGACAGTTATGCAGCACTGAGTATTTACCTCTGTGAAATGAATCAACCCATCTTCAGGTTTCCATATCCATCTTTCCTTCGTAGCAGTGCCACACTGACCTTTCTGGATGCCATCAATAAACTCCTCTTTCACCATTATAGTATCAGAGTTACATGTCATTCGACTGCACTTGGGGGGATTTATGTTTATGTAAAAATATGGAGAAAATATTATGTAGCAGGTACTGTAAAAGTCAACAAATTATATAATCTGCATATATCTTCTTATGTTTCAGATAATGAAAATACTCTAAAAAATTATAAAACCCTATATAAAGCTCCAAATAGTCAGAATATATGATTAGAGTACTTAATCATCTTAAAAAAACTATGATGACAATTTATTTATTTTAAAATTAATTTACTTTGTGTCTTAAATTATTCCTAATTTGACTGGAATAACATTATTTCTTCATGTAATTTTTAAGAAGCTGTTTAGAAAAAAAGAAATTAAAATGTCCCAGATCAAATCTTAACCCAAATCTCCACGTTTGCTTTTGATTATAAAGATCTTAGATATTTTCATTTCCTCTCAAAAACTTTATGATTTTTGACAGCATCCATCTCAGAAAGAATCTGAAAACCCTTATGTGCTTTATTCTGCTGCTGATGACACAGTGTATATTTTTGATACTTTTTATCTGCATCACATAAAAGGATTGCTAGTCTACATGATTTCCCCCACATTCCCAGATATTCTCTGTGTGAGCTGCATTCCCTACTTGATAACTGTAGGTTTGTTTCAACTGTCCTTGATCAATGCCATTTCTACAGTGAAGGTAAGGTGATAACCAAGGCTCTAGTTACTACTCTGTGACTGACTCACTATTCAACTGTCCCTTTCCTGCATTTCACGTTGTACATTAACAGAAGGAGGCTAATTATGCTTGCATTAGAGAATTTTTTTTTTTAAATATATGAAGGATAAGATACTTTGATGATTTAAGCTAAAGTTGCATTTCAAAGCTGGGACAGATTAAAAAAAAACCCCTGTTCCAAGGGATACGTGCAGAATCCATAAAACTGTCTGGGTGCTTCTGCACTGAAGTTAGGGCCAATAAAATCCACAAAGAAAATTCTGTTCCTAAAAAGGAAGAAACAAAGGCAATAGCCTCCAGAGGGGACTGCATGTGGCAACTGTTAGTTTTTCCAAAAGGGACCTACGACCTTGGCACTCCTTCAATAGAAGAGCTTTTATGTAGCATAGTTCACGCCAGTATTTTGGAGGGAACAGATTAGGGTCAGTCTAATTTCCTTCACTTACCTCTTAGCTAGTGCTAAGTGACATGTAAATGGTGGTGTTTTATGGAGTTTGGGGGAATACTGGTTTATGCCACATGCCCCCTAAAGGTGGAGACGTTTCAGTCCCATATTTGAACTAATGTAGGACTCTGAAAAGAATAAACTAATATAGCTGGTGCTTTTACTTTAGTGGACTGTTCCATCAGGGTGTATGGATGTTCCCACACTCACATACTATTTTGGCCCGGGACTGAGCTTTTCAAGCTGATCTACCACTGTTGAGGTTTAACCACAGCTGACAACTCAGCCCCACACAGACAGACACCCACTTTCCCTGAAGTGGGATGGGGGAGAGAATCTGGAGACTAAAAGTGAGAAAAAATTATGGATTGAGAAAAAGACAGTTTATTAGCCACAGAAAAGCTGCAAACCCAGGCAAAGCAAAACAAGGCATTCATTCATCACTTCCCCATGACAGGCTGCCGTTCAGCTATCCCCAGGAAAGCAGGGTTCCAGGAAAGAAGGATCCCATCACACTTAACACTGACTTCAGAAGGCAAACTCCATCACTCCAAATGTCCCCCCTCTTCCTCGTTCTCCTCCACACTTTATATACTGAGCATGAGGTCATATCATATGAAATATTCCTTTGATCTCTTGGGGTCATCTGTGCAGACTGTGTCTCCTCCCAATCCCCTGTGTACCCCAGACGCCTTGCTGGCGTGGTAGGTGAGAAGCAGAAAAAGCTTTGGCTCTGTGCAACCACTGCTCAGCAATAATGAAAACATCCTTGTGTTATCAACACTGTTTCCAGCACAAATCCAAAACACAGCTCCATACTGGCTACTACGAAGACTATTAACTCTACCCAGCCCAAACCAGCACAGTCACCATTTGTCCACTCTCCCACTACTAGATTAAAGCACACAAGCTGGATTCCTTCTGGATAACACCTAACCAGTTTGCATGTGCTCAGAGCATACCTCAGATGCTTTTAGACCTAGGAGGCTGTTGTGGTTTAACCCTAGCCAGAAACCAAGCCCCACACAACTGCTCAGTCACTCCTTCACCAGCAGGATCAAGGAGTGAGTCAGAAGGGTAAAAGGTAGAGAACTCGTAGGTTGAGATGCACACAGTTTAATAGGGAAAGCAAAAGCTGCGCACACAAGCAAAGCAAAACAAAGAATGAATTCACTGCTTCCCATGGGCTGGTGGGTGTTCAGCCATCCCCAGGAGAGCAGGGCCCCATCATGGGTAGCTGTGGCTTGGGAAGACAAACACCATCACTCCAAATGTTCTCCTCTTCCTCCTTCATCCTCCCACTTTTTGTACTGAGCAGGATGTCACATGGTCTGGAATGTCCCTTTAGTCAGTTTTGGGTCACCTGTCCTAGCTGTGTCTCTTCCCAACCTCCCAAGCACCCCCAGCCTCCTTACCAGCGTTACAGAACAAGAAGCAGAAAAGGCCTTGGCTCTGTGTAAGCCCTGCTCAGCAATAACAAAAACATCTCTGTATTATCACCACTGTGCTACTGATTCTTTGGTTTTGTGACACTACAGATTTGTGTATGTATATTAGAAATTACACCAGTGGAACTTTTTTGTACTTTCATTGATTAATTTTGGAAGGGTTTTCTCGTTTTCTACTATGTAAATTAACATATTTAAAGAAAATGTTTCTTTGTTTAAGGCCATGATATAATTTTAAGTAATTTACTAGCCTACTCATCCTGGTTACTTGCAGCCATCTTGACATGGCATTGTGTAAAATTGCTGTGAAGATATTTGTGTATTTTTTATCAGCTCTCAAAATCACCAAAGCAATGCCATTGTCATTTTAATTCCATCTGTCTGTTTTAGACATTGTCAGTGTTACACAGATTCAAATTTTCATTTTGCAGTCTTCAGGGCCTATTACCTAATAATTGACTTAGATTTTTACTTTCAGTTTTTGTTGACTGGCATTTTATCAGTATTTTAAGGATTATTTAACACATTATTTGTAGATATGTGAAAAAACTAGAACACTCTTATCTTAGTTGATACCCAGCTCTGTGCATCACAGAGCATTCCCTGAGTTTCTTCATTGGGCAGGGGAAAAGAAATAAAAAATGAATATAATTCTTATAGAAACTGGAGCCTGTCCTTTAGCTATATGCTTGCACTCCTTATTAATGCTAAGCAAATTCATTTCATCATTGTCCTACTCCCCTTTTTCTTCTGATGATATCTGAAGGTGCTTCCAGAGAGGTTTCACCTCACAGCATAGAGACAAAGTAGGCAGCATGCTAATGTTCAGGGACTGTAATTCATTAACTTAGCAGGTACCACATCTCACATCCCAGACTATGATCAGGTCTCATGTCTCATTGTCAAAAAACCATTAACTGGTTTATGCCACACAAGTTCATTTGTTTGTGAAGTCAGCAAAGGTACCTAATTTCAACAAATCACCTAAGAGTGGAGATCTTCTCTAGGAAGGTTTATGTTCTAAGAGTTTAGAAATGACAACTGGTTATTTTGGGTATTTCTGTGCTTAATGGAGAGAACTAAGAATTCTGAGAGGTCAAATCCTATAATCTACTTTATACATCTATTTTAAAATGGGATAAATTCTTCTGGAAATGTCTGTCTCCTTCTGCAGACAGAACATAGATGCTAAGGACAATATTAGCCTAATGCCTATTAGCCACTAAAAAGTTTGTTGACTAGATTCAAGATAATTATGCCAGATTCACTGTATAAAGAGTTAAAGAAATAAAGAGATCCAAGGAGGGAATCAGGCTATGACATTGCATCTGTGAGGTGAAGTGTCTCTTGGAAATGCTGCTTTCTCTGGTTAGTGTAAAGGAAGACTAGCTTTGACTACCTATAATACAAACAACTTACAGATGTTTAAATACTTGTGAAATGGGTACTCTGGTATGTGAATGCCTTACTTAACAGCACTTATGCCTATGGATGATTTATGAAACACTAGTGCCTACCTTTTGAATTTATTTGGGATTCTAGCTGACGTGCAATACTCCACGTACATTAGATAAATGTACACATAGTGGTATGATGTCCAGTGCAGCTTCTTTTCTCTCTGCAGTGGATACCCACAGATATTATAATTGATCAAAAAATTCTCATAGTCTTCTCCAGGTTTTGGCATAGACGGCGTCTCAATGATTTTCTGTGACAGTGAGTTTCCTTGGCTGATCACACATTGCCTTAAAAAAAAATTGAATTCTTATAATTGTGTTCCATTCTACTGACTTTTAATTACATTGAAAGACCCCCTGTGTTGTGGAATCATTATGAATCATGCCACTGCTACCCTGCCACAAGATAATAAGGAGGGACTTTTCAGTTCTAAATTTTTAGTGCCTTGACTAAGTCAGTCCAGTTCAGCATTAAAAAATGTTAGGCTTTATAATTTCTCATCAAATGTTACTTCTGCCATGATGATTGCTGGACACCTTCATGGCTCATCTCTAGATTTTTCATTTGGTTCAGGGCACACTGATTTCAGGCATCTAAAAGTGAAAACTCCAGATTTAGCACATTACTTGACACATCTGTATAGTTCCTAATATGAATAAATATTTTTCAAAGCTGGTCACTTCATGCAAAGATGTTCTCTCTGTGTTTTCTCTAGGCTATTACCAAAGACACATACAGTGGTCCTCTCTTGAGATTAGTACTACTTTTTTCCCTAAAAATTAACAAGGTATATAGATCTTAAAATTATAATTTTTTTTTTTTGTTATTTTTCTTCTTGATAATTGTTTCTGTGAGATTTAGTTCAAAAGCATAATTGCATTCCTCCACAATTTCTTTTGGTCAGAATTGCCAAGATTTGGTTTCTTCTGTGGTACTCTCATAGAGGTTAATGAAAATAATTTCATGCTTAAAAGACTAATTTGAAGGTAAGAAACTTATTATACACTTTTTCTTAAATAACTCATTTTAAATATCTTACCTTTAGAGAAGCATAAGGAAGGTTGATCTCTCCTTTTTGATCATATTTCATTTTTTCCCCCTCTATGGCACAGCTTGCCTTCTTAGTTCCCTTTCTCTACAGAAATTCTGATTGTAAAGCAAAACTATACATTAACAGCACTAAAATGGTCACTGATCCTTATCTTGACATATTTTTCCAGGTTATTAAAAATCCTTTAGGTGACTACATGGTGGTTTTGCTCTTACATTCAAAGCACTGCTGCTTAGCTTTTATTTTAGTGTGGTGGTGGTTTTTTTTGGTTTCTATTCTCCTGTCCCTATCGCCTCCCCCCAGCTTTCACAATCAAAGCAGGACACAATCTACTTACCTTGATTTTCTGGGCAAGTTGATGTTATTTCAAAAAAACGCAAGATAAACCCCTGAGTCTCCAGAGTTTTTTAGATGTGGCAAAATATAATTTCTGGCTTTTAGTCTTTTAATTTCAGACTCAAGCTTATAAGAGTGTTCTGGAGTTTCTGGCCTATTGTGTGCAGGACAGGTGAAAAAGACTTTATGTTCCTTTTCAGGTCTACAAATCCAAGCATCTCCTTCCTGCAATTTCAGATTACTGTGTTCAACTGTGTTCAATTAACCAGCTATGCCCCTCTAGTCATCTGTTCCTTTATATTCAATCCCTGTCATTTTCTCAGTCAAGTCAACTTGAGTTTTTTAATTTCAGCAGATTAAGACCCATAGTATTGATACAAATGTTAATGTAAAGCCTATAGTGCTAAATCCTGTGAGACTGTGACCACAAAATCACTCACAGGAGGTGTTTGGCACTCAGGGACAGTGTTCAGCATCTTAATGAAGTACATAAGCCCTCATCACACAAAAGCCAATATTTACACCTAGTTTTCACAAGAGAAATTGATTTTGTAGAGTTGAATCTGCAAGTAAAACTGTTTCTGTTAGAACTCATGCTGGAAAAAGATTCTGGTGTTAGTTTGTTTTGGAGTTTATTACTTTGTTTAGTTTTGTTTGTTTGTTTTTAGGTTGATTGTTTATTTGTTTAGGTTTTCTTTGGTTGGTTGGTTGGTTTGGTCTGATTTGAGTTTGGAGGTTTAATTGATTCAATTTTCCTGTATTCTATATGTATGTATACTCTTGGCAGGGTTCTTCAAGAAAGTGTATTTTCTCATGAAGCAACCATATCTGCAATGGTGTCAACACGCATTGCAGAGTAGCCTAGATGCTGAAATGTTGTAGCACCTTCCTCTTCCTGATCAGTCTTTCAGTATTTGTGCAAGATCATCCTCTGACAAGCAAGATACAAAGCCAGTGTTAGATAAAAGGCTTAGCACACAAGGCAAATGATGAAATGATGAAATTGTGGACACTGACAAGTGATATATACCTGTGCATGTGTGTGTGTTAATGTATAAAATTTGACTCCTGAACTCCCAAGTACCAGCCTTCTACTTGTTAGCTGTACCCTGTGTAGACTGACTGCAAACTTTTCTACCATCTGGGCTGAAACAAATGGTACATCATGAACCCTCCAATTAGTAAAGAGACATGAGACAGAATCACTGCTGAGGAGGATGATCATTATTCACATTATTCATCTGTATGCAGACTAATATAGTTAGGAAAACAAAGTCCTTGGGTGCTGTAAAGAGAGTTCTTGAAAGGAGCTGGTCTCAGAAAGAATAAAGGGGCCTGGAAAGAAGGTCAAAAACGTTGTGGGTGGAGGAAAGATCCTGCAAATGAAGGAAGATTCTGGAGATAAGAGATGCATGGCGACAAATGACGGTGGATGTCCAAAGACCTTGGCCAGTGACACCTGAGAGTGGAAACTGAACAGTGGCATGGAAAGAGCCCACATGGCTTTCTGCCCAACCATCTAAAACCAGCAGTAACTTCCCTGCAGGTTGCAGGGAAGTCGAAATACAACACAGCAGGTGGAAGTGAGTGAACGCATAAAGATGTCATCTAGTTGGCTCCTAAGTAAACATTGATATTCAGATCTTCTGCAGATGACTTTTACTCTGGACTTTTGCATGTGACGAAAGCACAAAATTATTGACCTGTAAATTTTTTAAATTGTGTGAGTAAAAAGAGCTTTTGATCAAATCAAATTAAGTCTGATATAAAGAAAAAATGCCTTTTTTTTGCTTATAAAGAGAACTTATGAGACCAACAGAGATCTCTCTCTACTTTTCTCTAACCCTGGATACTATGTCAACATGTTGTTCCTTTGCTTAGCTACTTCCAAATGCAAGATCAAAGGCGCATATTTTTAACTGAATCTTTCCAATGAGGACTTGAGGCTTGATTCAGTTGCTCATCTCAGGGAAAATTAGTCAGCCTTTTACTAGCTCTTAAAAATATTTTCACGATATTAGTGTTTTATGTGAACTGGATCAATCTTACTGGGACAATTTTTACCCATAAATATTTCTTTCTGGGAAGATTAGATAGCTACATTTGTGTGGGACTTCTATGTGGTCCCTACATTCAGTGAAATGTCTGGCTCTGGAGAGAAGAAACAGATTTGGAGACAACTTCTTTGTCCATTGTAGGAACACTCTTGAAAGAGAATTAAGGTGATGCTCATCTTAAAAATAGACAATAAAGCAATACTTCTTTGGCTTATGTATGAAAAGATTTTGCTCTCTAATGCCAAAAGAAGAATTTCTGAGCCTTACTCTAAAACTTGCTCATCTGAATTATGCTAATGTAGTAATGACAAAGTAGTGAGAGATCTATCAGCTCCATGCTCCTCAGATCTGTCTGTGTGAGGGCAGTCTGTCAGGCCATCCTGCAATCTTAGAATCATGGCAGTTCTTTTCCTAATAATAAATCCTTTGGAATTTCACACTAAAATATCAGCCACTCCTGTAAATCCAACTGTTCAATATATAGGGTAAAATAAGAGCACACTTAGTAAAATACCCATGGAAGCAATAAGGAGAGTGATGCTTAGAAGACACTTTGGTTAGTGCTCCTGTGTCTGTGGGAAACTGGATTTTAGTCTGTACCTCTGCCAGGTACTTGTAAAATACATGAAATCATTTTATGAGTTATCTACATGAGATTATTGAATGTGGTTGTAGACCCTATTGTCAAAGTCTTGTATACCTAAATAAGGAGGCTTTTGGATTTCCTGCAACCAGGTATAATGTCAAATTGTTCCTCATCAGAAGGAAGAAGGCAATACAGAAACTGTTGGTTTTGGTCTTATTCTTGCTGAACATGCATCCATATATTCTTGACCCAAAAATACACTGTCCGTGCCACAATCTAAAAACAGATTTACTTTGATTTTTATAACTCAGAAGAATATCTCTCAGAATTTTTTACTTTTGTCTTGAAATCAGAGGAATTCTTGAAACCATACTGATATAGACTTGATCCACAGTCAAGTTGGCTTGACCAGCCAACTATGGTGCCAACATCTGTTTAGTAACTTTACAAATCAGACCAATACCTGCATGGTAAGGAAAAGAAAAAAAAATATAAACAAAAGTCTTAAATTAAAAAAAATAAAATGAGGGATTATAGCTATAGCTAGAAAAATATTTTTCATGCACATAACACATTTGCCTATGTACATTAATTTATTGTTTTGTCTCTGCTTGTGATCCTTCAAGTTTTAGTCTTGGTGCAGCCTGGAGGCTACTTGGACTCATACAAATGCAAATTTTAAGCGTGCAGGCTAATTCTTCATGGATATTTTATATACCAGAGGATACTGACAAATCATAGGAATAAATCCTTCAGCAAAATTTTAGAACGGAGACACTGAAAAAATGAACCAGTTTATAACAATTGCTGCACATGCAGTTACTTTCCAGGAAAGTGACAGGAGAACTTGAGAATTTAAACTCAGCAAATAGCTAATAAATCTTTCAGATGAATAATTTTTCAAAAAAAAAAAGAGCCTGAAGCGAGTGCTGGGTGGCCTATGAAGGGATAATTAAACAGCCTTACTTTTCTACTATCCTAATCTAATCTTTTACCTGCTCCAAATACTTACCTCCTTCTGAGAGATTTGGATCCTGATTAAGCAAAGCACTTAAGTATCTGCTTGATTTTAACTTGAGTGTGTGCTTTATGAGAGCATGTAATCTGGATGTTTCTTCCTCCATCCTTCTCCCTGATTATCCATCTATTTGAAAAACAGGGAAAAAATTATAATATTGTTTTAATCTTTTTCATATCATATTCAATTTCAATTTTCAACAATCAAGTACCTTAACTAGACAGTTTGCCTTCACGTCAGAGAGATAAATATATAGAAAGAGGTGAACAGCTGGGAATTTTAAGGTATTGAGATTTGTTTGTACAAATTTAAATACTCTTTCTTTTAAGACAAGAAAGGGAAATCATAATATTTTATAGATTAGTCTAGTAGCAGACAAATTTGCCTTTGAAATGAGAAATGTGGTTTAATTGTCAAGATAGGGATTTTTATATTTGGGTCCTCCATCTCAAAGGATAATGCTTCACCAAAGTTGTCCTGTAAATTATTATTGTAAGAACATTTTCACACCTGTTGGTATGGGAATATCTGTGTTTCAGTTAAATGACAGTTAAGTCATTCAGTTAAGTGATTCTACCATAAAACAATTACAGTTAGAACATTGCTGCACGTTAAAAGAGATTATAATCTGTGCAAAGATTATCAGGTCAATAGAGAAGAGAAAGGGCAGAATTTAAGAGTCATTCCTGCTAAAGTTGTCTGTGAAGTGAGGTATTTATTTTCTTATTTTCCCAGGAAAAAAGAAGGGAATTCCTAAATGGATAAGCAAAGAAAAAGGTGAAATGAGAAACTGAAGACTGAGAAATAGAATAGTGGGCAAATTAGCTAGCTGGGAAAAGGATATTTGGAAATGAATATGAATTTTGATGTTTTCAGTATAGTTTTTGATCTCTGTTTGAACAATGATTTCTGGTTTGTCTGCTCTGCCTACAGTGCCTTTCCCTAATGGTATGATGTTGAAAGAAGGGAAAGGTTTCCAAGATGTAGAGCCTAGGTGAAAATAACTATGTTTCTGACCTTGGGCAAAATAAAAGTAAATTGTGTTTGATCCTGTCACAGGGGAAAACCAATCAGTTTGCATGGTTCAAACCACATTAGGATTGAAGCAGTTCATTGATTTATGAACAATATGTTAACAAAGATCAATACCAACACAAATGATAAATCACAATACTAGACAGCCACAGAGCGTTAAGTAGCTACACGTTTCCCAGCCCTGTAACCAATCCCCAGGAGGACACACCACTAGCACTCCCCAGATCCCAGGCAGCCCACTCTGCTCCCAACCCCTGGGTCACAAACACTTCTTCTGCTGGGCAGCACATGGCAGGGACTGGCAGAGGCTGGGTGCTGCTGCTGTCCATCTGCCTCCGAGGTCTGCTCTGCTTGACAACTCTTCCTGCTGCCTTCATGCCTCTTTTCAGGATAGTTCTCCTGGTATTTCTGTTTCTGGTCCCAGGCCCACAGGGAAAATATTCTTCATGTGCACTCACACTCTTGCTGTAACAGCTGGGGACAGTGAGGCCACTGGGGTACCCCAAGTGTGGGCCGTGCTAGCACCTCCACAAACCTCTTATGCTATCCAGCAATCACTCTATGAACAGTCTTTTACAGGAGATTTGAGGCTCTGGTCTCTCTTTGCTCCCTGAAATTTTATGAGAAGAAACTGAAAAAACTACTTGATGCAATTAATTTACATTAATTACTTCTGAAAATAACATGCATGCACAGAAAATTAAAATTATGTGACATCCCTTAGGGAAAATATTCCTTAGTTCTCAGACTCTAAGCTATGAACATCCAGACATTTGATTTTATCAGAATTTGGCTCAGCATTTTATACAGTAGAGATTAATGCTGAACAGTGTATAAACTTTTATTCTTTGTAGAATCATCTCCAAAACAATCCCATACCACAGATATGTAATGTAATTGATACCACTGTCCACTGCTGGAAAAATTTAGAGCTATTGTATGTTTTTTAAAAAAAATATTGCTTTCTGGATTTGAACTTAATCAGGAATTTGGTCAGTTTGAAGCATTTGTTACTCAAGTATTTAAAATGGCCAAATTAAAAAAAAAAAGGAAAGAAAGTAGTATTATTTTAGACACTACGACAGCTAAAAATAATATTGATTTATATCAAGGTATGAATTCATCATTATCAGCTAAGAAATATAGTTTTAAAGTTCAGTGCAAGTGCATTTCTGACCCAACTGTTCAAATAAATCTTGCACAAATTTCCACCTCATTAATAGATTTGTTAGGAGGGCATCCCAATGTAATTGAAGTTTTCTAACTGAAAATAGAGTTGATTTTATTTTTTATTGAATGGATATTTTATTTTTAGTATGCCCCCTGAACTATTGAAATCAGAGTTGTCATCTGGATGATTTGCTTTACTGCATAAGTGAAGTGAGACTTACTCCTGTGAAGGCATTAATTATATACATGTGTATGTAAAAATTACAACATTGAGTCAAAGTTGATCAACTTATAATCCCTCTATACTTTATGGGAGAATTGATACACTCTGCTCTAAATGTGTGTTCCAAATAAGAAGGATGAACTCCATCTTTCTCTCTACTCTCTGTGAAAGGGAAGGATGGCTGAATGGCTAATTGAATGTCTCCTCATCTTTGGTATGTAATGGTTATGGTAATGCCTCTTGCAGGACGTGAATTTCCACTTTGAACAAGTTGTACTTTTTATTTCGACTTCTCAGGTCCAGACCATCTATCTTTTCTGTCTGAAAAGGTGCTTTCTTGTATATTACTGACATCCTAGTTTGCCGCGGTGGCCACACCGCCCGGTGGCGTGACCAGCGACAAAGTCACTGTCCTCCTGCTGGAGCACCGCCGGGTGTCACAGAACAGGAATCTTTGTGCACCTGGGAAGAGTGGCGGCTCTGTCCCAGGGTCTATGGCCAGAGACCAGATAGGCAGGCGCAAGCCTTGGTGATGGGCACGGCAGGCGGCGGCGAAGAGAGAGGGAGGCCTCAGGCAGCAGCGTATTCCAAGAGGTTTATTGGAAGCAGCTTGGAGGGAGCTAACCACCTGAGACTCGCCGGTGAAATGGCGTGCTCAGCTATGGTTGCACAAGGTTTTATTAGGGGGTGGAGAAATGGGAGGAACAGGGAAACAACCAATAGGGAAATGATAGGGGATTGACACATAACCAAT
>VZTH01004842.1:164484-185387 GCA_013397815.1 Aleadryas rufinucha
ATACCACTTCACATTATTTTCCCTGAAGGTATGTTCAAATCTTTTCCAAAATATTAATGAGTGAATAATTACAGCCACTACAGAGTCAAAACGTGTGCATCTACTGGGCAATAAGTAGTAACAAAACTCATATTAAAAAATACGGATGAATCTGTGACTACCAGGTGTCTTGTGCACTGTAGTAGATTCATTCTGAGAAATACATATTTTCCAAACTACATCAACCATTTGCTTTTTAACTTCTATTACCATTCACTGAATCTCCAAATAATACCATTTTCATAAAATCCGTCAAGAGTTAAATGATTGTAGGATGTTTTGCGTGTTTTAGAGCAAGGTTTGCCAGCTAATCCAAATGAGTCTAGGACCTCTATGTCAGATACAATGGGAGCATTTCCCAAAAACAAGGGATTCATATGCAAAATGCTCACTGTGGAGCCTGACCTCTGACACATTACTCCAACTCAGAAATGAGCCCTTCCCCATTCGTGGAAAATAATGTGAAGTGGTATAGATTAACCTCTGGTTCCTATCCATCCCTCTTCTGGCTACCACACAAAATTACCCCTATCCTGGCCAGAACCAGGACACAAGGTTTAGGAAGATAATATATGAACCACAGAAACATTTTGCCTTCAATTCAATTTTGTGGAACACAACTATAAGCCAAGTTCACAGATTTTGTGAGGAGATTTGTATCTTTTACTTATCCTTTACTTTCTGTCACTTCAGAAACAGTTTTGCTTTCTTATTGCTTCTATAAGTTAAAATTTAAAAAAACCTGTTATTCAAATATCAGAAACACCAAACTGCCTCTTCAACATTATATTTTGAAATTTGTTAAAATAATAAGAAATTAAGGAGACTTTGATGAACAGATTATCATATTATGTGAATAGAGCTGGTTTTGACTATTGTAAACAATCTATTTGATGAATCTTTCAATTTTATTTATTTTCTGTTTCCCAATTGTTAGTGAAGGGAGCTTGATTTTCATTAATTTGTTAATTTTTCATTGTTCGACTACCTGGATAGTTTATGAAAATAGTGAGTCACAGCATAACATTTTATTATAACAGTTTTGCTCCATAAAAGGAACTTTCAAATGTACTGCATACTTAAATAATCAGTTCAGTTTATAAAAATGGTATTTTTTTAGTGTGTGAGAGATTACATATTTTAAGATGAGAAGTGTGCATGCCAGAGCAATTTTTTCCTCCCTGAGATTCAGCCAAATGTCTTTCCTTTCTAAACTTATGAGATTGACAAAATGCCAGGCAGGAGTGGATTGAACTAAGGCAGCAAGCAGGTCTCCATGGCACCCAGCTATTTACATACACATAAGTGTTTGCATAAATGGGAGAAAAAGGTGAAGTCCAAGGATGCTTATCATAATTATTGTTTCTAATTATAGACTGAATGAAATGGAGTCCATCATTAACTTTGTGGGTTGTTCTTGCTGTTCATGTCTGATTACAAGAGCAGATTTTGTTTCATGGGCTTACTACCCAGGAATAAAAATTTGCAGTACGCTGCAAACTTTCACTACTACTTGCCTTATATTTTAATCAACACTTCTTTCCTCATACTCTTATTCTGTCTTCCACAGCCTTGTTGCTCTGGGGACACATTGCCAATATTCAGAGTCTAGAATATCTCCCACCCTAACTTTTAGCTTGCCTTCACAGAGGAAACTCCTTGTCTTACAGAGCTAACTCCATAATGTTCTGCATTTTTCATTGAAGGTCCTCTGGTCTGGTTTTTCTGAGTTTATTCCTTATAGCAGAGCAAAAAGACCAGAAGTTCCTTGCTATCATCTCTCTGGCCAACTTAGGTTTCTGGCCTTTTTCCCTTTTATGCTCCTTCTACCAGAATTTTCCTTACCAGTAGTTGATTCTGGTCCAGTGATTTTCTGCACCAAAACCTCTTGTCAGAGCATGTTTTTTATCTATGAACTACTGTTAGAATTTCTTCTGGGTGTTCTTCTTTGACCTCTCTCTCTCATTAGTTTTTGTCTTTTGACTTAATTTCCCCTTGCATCCATGTTCTTTGCTGTTCATCCATTTCCTCTACCATTCTGTTCCAGGTGCATGGAAGTTCTTGGTCCCTCAAGCCCTCTACTCACAGGAGGAAGAGATGTATCTATTGAGCTCTGACTCTTCAGCCAAAACTACCCAATTACTCCAAACTGCTGTTGTTCTACTTGCAATCCTGTTGTCTAAAGGCAGCTTTGTCATTGTCATGTATGTAGAACCCTAACAAAATGATTTTTCACATGCAGCCATCAGTTCCTTCTCTCACTTACTTTATTGTGCTCTCGCATAGTTTGACATTTAACAGAAAATTTATTTTTCAGCCTTAGCTTTAGATATCAGTTCTGGATTTCACTGATCCTGGGAACTGACAAAAGGAAATAGAGTCAAGGAAAATAAAATGAATAATAAAGGTTTGTTGAATGAAAAAAAATTATAGATATATTTATTGGATCAATAATTCAAGCTAAGGGATCTGTTGGATGTAATTGTGATTCCATCTGTGTTCATCTGCTTGGATTTTCTCATGTGCTGGTGTTTCTTCCAGTGGGACCAGGGCACAGAGGGACTGAGGGGATGGTATGTGCATGCACCTTGGCCTGATAGGCATGCATCTGTTCTTTGTCAAAATCAAGGGTGCAGTTTTTTCCCCTTGAGTTTTTTCCACTTGATAAATTTGGTGAGATAAGCAGCTTTTCCAGCATATCTTTTCCTCAGCACTCTCTAACAGGATTTGTTTCCAGTAAGATATTTCTTAGATCTCTGAGAAAAGCCTAAAAATCCAGGCTGAAAATTTAGGGCAGATTATCAGCATCAGTATTTTGTGAATGGTATAGATAGTTCTAGTAATGTAAGTGATGATTCCTTTGTATGGATACCTGAAGTCTTTTACCCTGGATACTATTTTGTTTTCTCTTTCTTTTCCATTGTCTGACTTGGAAGAGAAATATAATTACCATTACAAGACCACACAAGCATAGCACTTTCAAACTGATAAGCCTTCATTAAAACTTCAGATCTAATCTGAACATTTGGAAAGTACCCCTACTAGACATTAATTTAGTCAATGACACTTCTGAATATGAGACACCAAGGTAAACTTATTTACACTCTAACACCAACAATTTTCTTTTTTTTTTTTTTTAAATAATAAATGACCATCTGTAGAAAACTTGTGTAAAAACTTCTAATTAGGTTTTGCTTTCTTATCCAATCTGTTCTGTTGAAGAAGTGTAAGTGGGCTTGACTTGCCTTAGTTATCAGGTGTGATGCAGTGAATTCTCATTTTGCTCCAGTGAGATATGTGAACTATATTTATTTTTCAGATGATAAAGGGAACTACAAGTGAGAAGCTGCTGTATGAAGAGACTCTTATATATAAAACTTTCTGAGAAGATAATATAGCCCAACAATGTTTTTTGGTACTCCATAGCACATAGAAGTCTAGAAACCCAACCTTACTCTCCTAAAACCTTTCTGGATCAAGAGCAGGATCTCATTGAGTGGAAAAAAAAGAAAAAAGGAAAAAGAAAAAAATTCAGTTAGGAACTAATAAAACCTGGGGGTTTTTTAAATTTAAAAACCTGGGGTTTTTTAATTCAATAATTTATATTTAATTCAAATGCCCAATTTTGAATTATTTGAAAATGAAGAGGTATGTATTTTTTACCTTGGATTAATTTTGAATCCTTTGAAGTTGACAACATAAAGTATTGGTTTATTGACAACTGCACTGAGCATCAGCTTTCTCTGAGTCGCTTCAGTGGGACTGTTAGTGCCTCTACTATTCACTGAGATACTGTTGGGACAATTAAATACTACGTCAATAAGAGTGTTGAAAATTTATAAAGAACAGGTTTTTACCCAGTGTCTTGTTTACGTTTTGAGATTGCATAGACAATTTTTTGAGTCTTCTTTTTAACATAGCAACAGTGATGCCTCCCTTCAGCTTGGAAAAAAGTTTGACATTTATTTCATTAAGTACTTTTAAATTTTTGCCCTGTTTATAGCATATCAGGTTTATGGGAAATATACTTTTAGTTTCTTTGGTGATACTTTTAAAAATCAAAATATAACTAGCTATTTTTAAGTTTGAAAGATAATTTCAAGACCAGCAAATTTCGTTTGTTTAAGGAGACCTTTTCTGTACAACTTGTTTTACATTGTGATTGAGTAAAATAGGTTCCTGAAAAAAAAAAAATGTATCAGAATAGGAATCTTGATGTGTAATCAGCATTTACACAATAGAAACATTGTTGTAGGTCATGAGTGAGGGTATAAGGCAAGATTTGTACTAAGCCAGCTGGTCTTTAGAGAAAACCAGAACTTCCAAGCTCCTTGAAATAGATCTCTTTGTAGAAAAATAGCTAAGGTTTTCTCCAACCAAGATAAACACTGTTCAATGGACAGCATTCATAAAGAGAGGAGAAAACAAACAAAAAAGAGAACTCCAGATCTAACCAGACTTGTTAAATCTGGCCCTTAAAACATCTTGTTTTTCAATTATTTTTTCGTCTTGCTCCTTTGTTCCTTTTTCAGTCCCTTTTTCTTTCTGCTCTGTGTACAAGCTGTTGTTTTTGTAGGTTTCTGCCCTGAAAGAATTCGAGGTTCTTGCAGAATGGGTTATACATAAGAGTAGTTGCTGTATACACAGCAGATTTGCAAATTTTCTATTAATGCCGTTGTGCTGAAATTAGCAATTTCCATATGAGCAAGCTGAATGTATATTGTATTCCAGTACCTGATCACTGACACAGTTCACTTCAAACAGGCAGAGGGATATGAAAAAAACAAAGCAAGGCACCCAGAAAAGAAGGAAATAAGGAACAAAGGGAAAGAAAAACACAAAATAGTGAAGACATTGTACAAAAACCCTTTTCAAACAGTGTAATATTTTTAAGAGCAACAAAAAAGGTTGAAAATGGTGAATTTCTTTCTGAAAACTACTGCTGTTTTTAACAGAGTTCACCCAAATTTGTCTGCAATGCTGTACTGTCCAGAGTACAGGGCAAATAATGGGAAAATCCATTCTGCCCATTCTGTTTCACAGAATACAGGAAAGACAAGGTGGGGCTGGCACATTTTGTTTCTTTTACCTTTATTCTCTCACAGGCTGTATGTTTTGGGCACATAAAGCAACCCTACTACACCAGGTGCTCTCTCTTTCCAAAGTAATCTCTCTGTTCTGCCCTTGCTCAGTTTGCACCATCAGGAAGTCAAGATTGAGCTCAAGCTCTGTGATGCACTGCAACTGAATTACCTTCCCTAGAAGGCTGATATAAGCTTTCAAATTTAGCCCACAAAGATTTCACCACTTATACAACTATGAAATAGTATTACCAGAGTAGTTTCAAACAATTACCTGACCTAGAATATTTGGGGAGATTTTGCATAGCATAGCTGGTTATCTGACCAAGAGAGATGTTGTGCAGCATACCAATAATTAACACAATCAATGAATTATTGCTTTGTGCCAAGATAGCACGAAGGTATGTTTATCTTGCATACCACATCTGGACTGATAAGCTTAATTGATACAAAACACAGCTTTTTCTTTTTTTTTTTTTTTCTCCAGTAAATTATCATGCATGTAAGCTGTGCTTTAAACATTCACTTATATCAGTAGCTCTCCTTGGAAGTTTTTGGAGACTGACTAGCATTTCTGACTCAGTATCAATAAAAAATTAATAAATTTAACAAAAGCTCGTTTCTCAATTAAACAAACAAAACACAACAAGAAAACGTCATATTAGTAAGAAAGAAAAATCTTAAATGCTCACTTGAAAAGCTACAAGAAATGGCATTGAAGTTCATCTTTAGTATAATAAAAATCTTTCAATTCCAAATAGAGAGTTGTCATTTTATTCTTTAAAAATGATTTTACAGTAGTGGCCAAGAACCTTTTAAAGAGTAATTGAATTCTCCAAACTCCAGAATGTGCTCTCCAAATCCCTGTTAGAAGCTTTGTCTCAGTGGTCTCATGATCTACTTTCTGATTTTAGTATTATTGTCTTTTTTACAATATTTCATTTCCCTTGAGAAAAATTTTCACAGATAAAATAATTCAAGCCATGCATGTAGGTACAGTTTTTCAAGAAAGAAAATAATCTCATTTTTAGGGGAGAAATCATTCTTATTCACAAAAAAAGGGGTTAGAAGACATTTTTTAAACATATGTTCATAAAAAAGATCTAATAACAGAAGTTCCACCATATCCCTGGGCTGCTTGTTGCAGCACTTAACTATCCCTACAGTTTAAGAGATATTTTTTCCTAGTAACAAATTTAAGTCTTCCTTTCTGCAAGTTAAGTCAATTATGATTTGTTCTGTCCTCAGGTAAAGTGGAGATCATGTACTGTCTTTCTAACAATCATCCACATATTTGAAGATTATTTTAGTGTCTTCTCTTGGTCTCTTCTAAACTAAATGAAGTGGTGCTTTCAATCTTTCTTCACAGGTTGTTCCTCCTAAACCCTTCCTCATTATTTTTCCTCTTCAGTTTTGTTTCATTGTTCCTACAACTTC
This sequence comes from Aleadryas rufinucha, assembly GCA_013397815.1. Lineage (NCBI taxonomy): Eukaryota > Metazoa > Chordata > Aves > Passeriformes > Aleadryas > Aleadryas rufinucha. Next base: position 171,042 of record VZTH01004842.1, read on the forward strand.
AACTTTGGTGTGTAGATCTTAGCACAATAATCCTGCTGACGCCTTATCAGTGCTAAAATGATCAGAATAATTTAAATAATTACTTGCCTTCAAAAATATCTATTTTTCTCCATAATTATAAAGGAAGCTTGTCACTATTTGTTCATATGTAGTTCAGACTTGCATCTTAGGAGCCTGACAAAAAACATGTACATGGCATGTGAGCCACAACCGTTTTTTATGTAACCACAGAAAATACATTGTCCGGACTTGCAGGTTATGAAACAGTATCTTTTCCTTCCTCCACCTTTTCAGTGATATATAGTGATATAAAGAAATATAATCCAATATCATAACCTACTTTACAGTAATTTAATTTAGTCTGCATCAGCTTCTGAGAATGTTATGTACAGAAGACTCTCCTAAATTAAAGAAACATCACCTCTCTTGCCTCCTTCTTTTCCATCATGCCTGTTACCTTCCATATTCCTCACATTTCACAGTTTATTCACTTGCCTTCCTTGGGCTCTTGAGAATCAACATAATTAACTCATACTATGAGTTTGAGCTGTTTATCACTTTAGAAATAGTATGTGTACTTATATACACACGCATGCCCGACTATATATTTTAACTGGCCATGAAGAAGTATTTTCCACTAATCTTGAAGATAGCCATATGATTTAAAGTCATTTATATGGCAGTTCATGGTAGTAAAATTCTGCATTCACTATAGTACTTTAAGAATAAATTGCATGGTTGTTGGACTGAATTTATTTTTTTACAATGCTTTTATCTTATTTATGTACTTATTCCACAGCCAGAGAGGAGAATTGTCTTGACAGCTCTTTCTTCTGTGTGGAGACTGATTTTCATTTTAAGACACAACGATGAGACTCGACATTGCTGTTACTATTGATCATTTTCTCATTTGTAACAGATTCTTACACATTATTACACTGAAAAAACCAAAAAAGACAAACATTTTCACTTGCTTGCTTAAAAAAAAAAAAAAAAGTATCTTTCTCTTACATCTAGCAATGGAGACAAAACAATACTTATATTCTTTGGATGCAAGTTTGTAAAAGAAAACTATACAGACTTCATAGAAATACTAAAGCCTCTCTAAGTTTCTCAGCTTTTTTCACTTTTTCATTTTTATTGGCAGATAGTTTGTGCCCTTTACTTTTCGTCTGGGAAATGTCTTAACTTTATCATTAGCCTTTGGCCACATCCAGCTTATGTTCCTGAAACTAAGTAGAGATGACTTCTGGGGAGCTGAGAATTAATTCTCTTTTTATGCAGCTGCTTTGCAACACAAAGTAACCTCCAACAGGTTTGACATTCTCCACTGGAGTCAGCTCCTTTGCCAGACCTTATCCAAGTGAAAGAGAGGCCTTAATCCCCAGAGCTCCCCATTCAAGGGACCATTCAAGAAGGATTCCTCTGGCTGGTCCACCTGGGGGCTTTAGAATGGCCTTCTGCGTGTGCAACCTTTTCACTCTAGAGCTTATATTGAGGATTCACATTAAATAATGCATTTGCTTAACACTTTTCCTTGTGACATTTTTAACTCTCTTTATGGTCATGCAAGTAGCACCTGAAGACACACCAGCTTAGCTGGCAATCTATTTTTACTGCTATGTGTAGTCAAAGCAAAATCAGCTGTGCCTTATGGAAGTACTCACCCTACACTTCACAGACTATCGAAGGTATGTTCTGTTCAAGTGACTGAAAAAAACAAAACAAAGCAAAGCACATAGATCCGAGATTTGCCGTAAAGGCTCAGCTTTCAGTATGTCTGGGAACGTTATTTGATGAAAATTACCAAGAAAATAAGTGTACATCAGAATTACATTAAATGTACATGCAATACACAGGAAATTTAGAGAACCAACGAAAAACTGCTGTTCCTTTTCTAGTAGAGAAAGGGTTGTAAATCTAATACTAATAAATGGATCACTGGTGTTGACGTTTTATTAAAAAGAAGAAGGGAAGGTTCAGGAAGGTTCGGGAAGGGAAGGGAAGGGAAGGGAAGGGAAGGGAAGGTAAACAGTATATTTCCTCTGGTATTGGAAATCTTGCAGCAGTTTCAGGTAAGTGACAGAAAAGATTATTGTAAATCTAAGTAATCTGCTGAAATTCATATATAGCTTTAAAGAGAGAAAGAAATAGTTCCCATAAATCTTCTAAAACATCATAGNGCATAGGCAATAAAAACAAAAATTGTAACTATAAACTTGCAGCTATTATACATAAAAATTATAATTTTAAATATCTATGTTTATAAAAACATGCAATATTTTTAATGTAAACTATGTGATAAAATTGGCATTCTTATATCAACAAGCAGTAATTAATCCTTAATCTCACTAACTTAATGATTATTTTAATAAATGTAACTAAAGAACTCAGGCCATCTTGACACTATGTGGACACATGTATTTGCTGGAATACATCTCCACAGTTCCTCACATCTTAGTGGAGGAGGACTTAATCAACAAAGTTTTTATCATACTTCTTTACTAAGTCAGTATTAGAACTCCATAGGTACCCTAAATATATATATATATATATATTTTCAAAAAACACAAGAACTGCGTCTAAAAAGAAATAAACTTTCAGAATTCCAAGACCTGCTTCCTGTTTTCAGCGCCATGTGAAATTTAACATTAAAATACTCTTGGATTACAGCTCTGAGCTCCATTCCTTCAACAGCTTTTACTTGAGCAGAACAAAGAACGACTTCTGCTCCAGTGAATCTGGGCATTCCCCTTTCTTGTGAGGGGAAAAAGGGAAAAAAGTTGTGTGATGGCATTGCTGAATTTATTGCTCATTTATTGTAGAGGCTACACAGACTTTAAATATTTGAAGACTCAGAGACATATAAAAGCCACAGCCCAGTAAGCAAATATTCTTGAAAAATTACCCTAATTAAATCTTTGTCACACTTGATAATGAGATATTTGCTTCCGTGGCCTTTTCTGTTTTCTTTTCATGATGATGATGAGGTGGATGTCGGTTTTAATTTAATAGAATCATATAGATTTTTTTTTGGTAATATCTTTACAGATCAGTGCACTCTGGGCCTGTAGGTAACAACTGGTGTCAACCTTGCAGCCTCCTCCTAAAGGTTAACCAAGCAAAGTGTCTTTTTGAAAAATCATGATTGCATAGTAATAATCAACAAAGCAAAGTCATTGTTCACAGCACACAAATATTAAACTGATAATCAGTGAATTTCAGTGGGCTCTCCTTCTGTCAAAAGGATTTTAAAAAAATACTCAAGATTGAATACCTTCTTTAATAATTAAATGAAATCTAAACCACTAAATGTTTAAATCTCATAAAATGTGGAATAGAAAACTGTTCCTAAATGCTATGTTTGATGTGAATTCTGCAGACAAGACAGTGTTCATGTCAGGGCCTTTTTGCCCTTGAAATCTTTTGAGACTGAAAAAAAGAGACTTCTGTACAGACTTTGTAAAAAGGCTGTCTTTGAAATTCTCCTTGATGTGGTATTTTAGGCTTATTAGAAGAGTGAATTTAAGCACCATGTCAAGTCATAATCCAGTTCTTGGTTTCTCTGTTTTATCCTTAGGTCCCTCCAACTTGCCCCAAGAAAACACATCTTGCTGTTATTAAATTACTATTGTGTAATGGGGTTTTGTACTATTTTTGCAGAAGAAAGCTTCTTGTGGACAGAAATGAATGAAAATATTAGTCTGAATGCACACATCTATTTTCCAGGAAAGTGATAAAATTCCAGGTAATTTTAAGCATTACTTCTGTATTATGAGAACTGGACATAGTCTAGGAAACCATCACTCTCACACAAAACACACTTTTTAAGTCATTTAAATAAAACGTGTGTTGATGCATTACAACAATGGAGCATCACATTGTTAAGAGTTGATAATGTTTCAGCTTCCCCCCACACTCCTTTCTGGATTAGTTTCTGCATGAAAATAGCTGCAAGTAAATTGGATTGAAGTTAGACAAAGAAGGCCTAAAACCTTATTGGCTAACACAAGAGATACAGTTTACAAGTAAACAGATGTGGATATTTTGTAATCTTAAGACAGGAGGAGTTTTTTTTTCTTTTGTGATATAATGACTTTTGCTAGTGGGGTTGTTTAATTATAGATCACATAAGTGTACTTTACAGTGCATGAGCATTAAATAAAAGCACTATTTTTTTTTTTAATACTAAATACATTATCTATCATAAGTCTTTTAAAATGCATTTATCTTGTACCTTCAAATCAAAAAGGATAAGCCCTTTCAGGATTTAGATGGGTCTTTATTGTGTGCCAGGATCAGACTGGAGATAATGTCCCAAACAATTTTTTTTTTAAATTGAATATCCTGGTGAATGTACCAGTACAATGCTTCTTAAAAGTTAGTCAGATTTGGCTAACCTGTGAATGCTTTACTATAAATTATTTTTCTTACAAATATGTTTAAAATAATTTTGGTACTAATCAGAGTCAAACTGTGCTTGTTTAGCTGCTTTTGCAGCTGCTTTTGCTGAGGCAGGATTTAATTCACTGAAGCTGATGCTCTTGGCTTCACAACCTTACCTTTCACTATGCAGAAGAAAACAAAAGATTCTGATAGAGCTCAGCAAAAAAAAAAAAAAAAGGTACAGACTGTGCACTATGTGGAAGGAACCACTGATACAATCATTACATAGCAAATTTCCCATTAAATTATGGAAGTAGTAGAGTAATAATTCATCTTCACACATGAACACATGTAAAGAAATTATGAATTATAGTATTGTTGCCATAGAAAAAGCCTCAAAATCATCAAATCCAACCACTAACCCAGCACTGCCAAGTCTGCCACTAAACCATGTCCCTAAGTGCCACATCTACATGGCTTAAGTACTTCCAGGGATGGATACTCAACCACTTCCCTGGGCAGCCTGTTTCAATGTTTGACATCCCTTTTGGCGAAGTTCTTCTTAATATCCAACCTAAACCTTCCCTAGTGCAACTTGAAGCCATTTCCTCTTGAGGCTCTCAAAGGAGAATCACATGTATTTCCTATCTTAATCCAGGTTAATAAGGCTGGATGTGATTGAAATTCTGATTTATGCACAAATGGTAAAAACCACTTGATATGAACTGAAGCTCTATGTTCACTACACAAAATAAGAATGAATAAGTGTTTCTTAAAGAAAAAAACCCCCTAACTTTATAAGTTATTTACATAGTAGGTGAAATATTGAGAAGAATGTCAAAAGTAGCTCACCTATATTCTGACAATGGACACTTTGTCTGTAGTCACTATCACTCACTAGGTCACTAGATGATTTCACAGTGAAAGTCTTCCAAGTCTCATAGATTAGCCTATGGGGGTCTCTAAATATCACTGTTTGTTGAGTCACTTTATTTGGAAAGACACACACAAAATGTGACACAACTATTTATTGTATATATTGAAAAAATAATTTTAGGTTGACACTTTCATGAAAACTCTCATTCATCCCTGTAAGTTATGAATACACAAAGATGTCTTATATTATTGAAATTAGTAATAGAAGCAAGCAGTTTTCCAGATTAGGTAACTGAAAACCAGCTACAAGGTTACCTGCAAAATTTCACTTAATGCTACCTTCACCTTGTTTAAGTTCTCAGATGCAGATGCTGATGCTGTACATAAGATGTCAGGAGTTTTACATCTAAAAGTGAAATCCTGTGGATGCTTAAAAAATAAAGAAAGGCAACAATAGATACAACACAAACTTCATTGTTAAAATCTGGATTTTAGAGGAATTGATACAGAAGTTGGAGATAAAGAATCACACCTGGAATGAGGGCTGCAGTGGGAAAAAGTGGGGATTATTAGACTCCTCAGTAAAAACATAAGTACTCTTGAAAGTTGCTGTATTGGAAAAAAAAATTAAAGATAGTTATTTCAGCCTTTGTGACAGCTGAAGCATGGTGTTCTACTGACAAAATGGCTGCTGGTTGTACTAAATTGTGTCAAATTACATGCAGTGGCTATGTAATGTGTATTACTGTCCATGAGGGACAAAGATGAGGCCACTCATTTTACTTAGGACCGAAAGATGGATTTAAATTATACTGCTAGGGATGAAAGGCTAGCGCTTCATTAAGTAAGCTGCTCAACCTTCATGCTTATTCCAGTTTTAAAACTATTATCCTACAATCACAGTGAATATCTTTGAAATAATATTGCAGTCATTCTTTGATAAGAAAGCCTGTTTTTTTCCTTTGCTCTGCCGTGCAACTAAGTAGCAGATACATAATTTATATTAACCTTGACTTGTGCTTCACCTACAGATTCTCCTGATTTTATATCATAAGAGAGAATCCTTTTTTCTTCACAAGTGAAAACATGAATTAAGTATTTCCCTTATACAGACCCTTTCTTTTTATTCTGTTTTTCAGAGGAACCAGGGTTTGTAAAGCATTGTTCCTAGCTTGCAAAAAGTAGCAGTTCATTTCCAGCCTTCAGACTTGTCCAAAATCAATCTTGTCACTTTGGCTTGATTTTGCATAACACTCCTCCCTGAGTGCAGTTTCTGTGGCTTGTCTGCAGCAGTTCTATGATAAGCAATGGGAAGTTCTGTTTAACAGCTGATGACACAAAAGTGTCACTGCTGTTTTCAGGTGTTCATTTTTACACACCTATATTCTTTGTAGAGTGTTAAAAAAATACTTTCAAAAGTTGCACACAATTCAATAGAGAACTGCATTTGTACTCAAAGCATCATCATTATAATGTCTTATTTGTTCAGTACAAAGGCTCTATGGCTCACTGCCCTTCTGATATTTCAATTATTTGGTTGTAATCATGTAACAAAGCAGATATTGATTTCCTGGGTATTCAAATTACACCTCTAAAAGCAAGAGTTAATAAAATGGCATTATCATTTAAAATTATACACAACTTTGTGAAGCCAGCTGGTTCCAGTGCAAAGGAATATATTCTTTTATTTTAAAAGAGACACTGTAAAGGACATCTGTGGGGGTGTTTCTTTAAGGTTATAGTCAAATTCAATAGGCCTTCCTTATTTTGAGAAATATATTTCTCTCACCTGATATTTAGTAAATGTGAATAAAGAAAATCAAAGCAGTCCTTGGGACCTGATGGATATATCAGAACACTTTTAATTCTATATTTATGTGTACATCAATTTATAAGTACTAAAATCCACAGTTTTTATTTTTGATACATGTCAGATGGCAATATTTTGCTATCCCTTCTATCATTCTTTTTTTTTTACTTGACATAGAAGGTACTTTCTTCCCAGAATGGGGAAAACAGAAACCGGTGATAAGTCAATTCCTTCAACAAGGTGAACCTGAAGTATACTTCCAAGATTTGGGAAAACTTCTGTCATATGCTCAAATGTTCCTCAAATGCCAGGTGTCTCTATTTTGCCCATTCCAAAGTTGAGGCTGATGGCCTAATTGCAGAGATACTTTATCAAATCACAAGGCAAGGGCTTCAATGAAGACAGTGTTTCATCTTTGCTGTCCTGCTTGGCCATGAACACCATAGCCAAGGCTGGAAACTGAGCAACTACTCCCTGGGAAGCTAGAGATCAGTTCGAAAGAGCCAAAGAACTGGCTAAACAAAAAGTCATATGCAGTTTCCAAGAGGAAAGTGAGATACATCATATTGTTCTTTTGTGAAATAGTGAAATAAATGCCTCCAAAAAAACCCAAAATAGTAGTACTTTAGCTTCCCAGTGACTTCCCCGTTTTGCAATTTTTCCTTATTTTGTGAAGCAGACTTCCAATGAGCCTCCAGATTTCCTAATTTTTTTTTCTTCTTCATAAATCTTCTCACTCCTAAAAAGAAGTAAAGCTCTTAAACTGCATTCTCTTAATAACTTATTGCTGGCTTTCCTTGTTACCACATCTTTGTTTCCACATCTTTGTTTATTTTCCTTCCTTTTTCCAGGAGAACCCTTAGTCAAGGAGATTCTAATCCAATTTGTTTTTCAAAAGTATTTGCTTAATTAAGCATAAAGCTGTATACATCTACATGAATAATGCCTTGAAGAGAAAGCTAAAAGAGTTTGGACTCCCTTGGTTACAGCTAGCCTACCTGAGTCTTTTGTCTTCCCATGCACATACAAAAAAAAATCACAAGCTGCACGACTGGCAGCACAAGTATTCAATGGGATACTCTGAGAATGAATTGGGAAATACTTACAAATACATTTAATTGCTAATAAGTTTCTGCTGTCATTGTCCTAGAAATAAAAGAAGTTAAAATATTTTAAAACGCAAAAAATATATTTTTTCCTCTAAGATATGGCAGTGTATCAGAACATCTACAAGCCAGTGGGGGGATTTTTAAGCTAGTGGGAGGATTTTTTTTCTTCTTTTTTTTTTTTTTTTTCCACTTTTGTGACAGATTACAAAAGCTTTTCATATAGGGAAAAGTTTCAGTATGATGGATTTTTTAAAAAATGTCCTGTTTTCCTTTAGGTGCTATTCAGTACTTTAAAATCCTTTTTGGTTTGAAATATTTTGCAGAAGGATGCTATCATTCAAATAAAACCAGATATTCTCAATGGTTGGTACTTGTTTTGAAAAGAAGTTTTGCAGTGTCTTCAATTTTGCTGTGCTTATTAGAGAGGTTAATAATCCAGTGTTATTTAATTTCTACCTGCTTCTTTGTGTAAATTTCCAGTTCTAAAAAAGCCTCAAGTGTTTTAAAAACAAGCAAATATATCAATTTCTCTTTTACAAAGACTTCCACTCACAATCTCAGACTGATCCTGCAATAAGGCAATGTCGCTGTCCCTTGTTAAATCCATTACCTTGATCACTAGGACATTCTTGTTTCATATGTACAAGCTATGACAAGAACCTTGGAAATAATAATAATTCAAAATGGAAGAAATTACAAAGCTGCTGCCACATCACCCCTGTAGAGGAAAAGTTTAATACCACAAAAGACAAATATGTAATCGAATTTTATATCCTGTTTTTTACAGATTTCTGCTTCATTCAGCTATCCATCACTGAACCTACATTCCTGAATTCAGTCAGGTTATACTTCATGTCTTCCAGAAATATACCAGATTCTACTAGGATCTCCTAATGAATCAACAATCTTATAAACCACATGAGAATGGCTGTTTACAGTTAATATATATGAGTTATTTTTTCTCTAATTGAATAAAAGTAAATAAAAACTTGGTGGATCTTTGGCACTGGAAATTCTAAAACCTGTACGGTTCTACGATCATGTGCGCATCTTATAAGTGTGTCATCATGTCTTTAGACATAAAACATCTGAAGGAATGGGAGCTTCAAAATCTGAGCTTCAAAATGATCCATCTTATAGAATGTCTGCTTTAGTAATCCTTACTTTCTCCTGGTTTTGAAAACAGGTTTTTTACCAAAAAGATAGGCATCAGACTACATTTTCTATTAAATTCTGTTAGCTTTTTTAATCAGCACCTTGAAGTAAGATTATCTTAAAGGACAGCAGGCTGCCCTAAAAAAGTCTATGCAATTCCAGGAAGCTCTTTATTCATGAACATAATTCTAAAGTGCTTACAGAGAGTACAGCATTTGTTAAAAGTCAGATCATTGCCCCCTTACTGTGATAAATGCACTGAGCAACATCTGCTTTAAACAGTTGTTTGGGACGCGCTTGGTGGACTCCTAAGAAAATACAGACAAATTGGAATAAAAACCAAATAGCAAATTATAGCCTGAGGCTCAAGAGTGTGAGTAGCAGTCATTACAAACAATTTTTACATTTTAAAAAAAAAATTTTCTCTTTCCAGAGTTATGACTTTGAACTGGCCAAAATCAAAAGAAGGTTCAGTGATCTCACAGTAAAGAAATAATGTGTTTGCTTCCACCCAAGCACCTCTGTTTACACAATGCCCCACGTATTCATCGACCTCTACTTTGGCTCCTCCTTTTTCTCCCTGGTTTCGTATGCTATACCAAACTTTAGTTTCATTTTCATCCTCTAGTCAAATAAATGACTATTATATTAAACTGTGGAAGCAATTGCTTTAACATGAGAGGCTTAATGGAGCAACTTAACCAGTCCCATAATGGTCACAATATTTTCCTTTGTCACGAGTTTCTCATTCCTATACAGCCCACAGCATTTTTGTCAGGATAACTTCCTGAAAAGTGGAAAATTTTAGGCTGATGGCTGAGTTGTCACAAGCACCTTACATTGTTTTAGTCATTAAGACATTAGGTAAAACATGAGTCAGCCACAGTTACACTTGGCTTAAAACTGTCAGTACTGATTAGGCATGCTCCAAGAAGGAATGTCCAATCAGATCCCTTCGGGAATTTAGGCAAAGAAACACTTAGAATGGGATTAATCTCATGGACCTTTAGGCACATAAAAGAAAGACATCAGAATCTGAACTAATCACTCCAGCCTGTGAGAAAGAGAGAAGTAAGCATGTTCTAAAGCATTTAGTTGCACATATTTCAGATGCCTCTTGGATGAGGTGAATCCCTTTAGGTAACACCAATATCTCTCATATGACTTTTGAATGGATGTAAGGTGAGTAGCTCATTCTAACTTTAATTATTCACATTTAGTTTCTGTGTCTGACTGAGCAGATGATCGAATTGTGCTGCTTTGTCAGGTATGTCCACAAGTGACCACTGTTTTGGGTGTTATTTCCCAATTGGTCCTTCTGTAGGATCTCCAGTTCTTTATAGGGTGTTGGTTTGACTAAATCAGAACTCTTGGGGAATCCAGCACAAGATTATTAAAATAAAAATCCAGAATGTTTTTGCCTAGAATAAGAAAAAGTTTGTTTTGTTCTTCCACATAATTTTTTAAAAATCCCATTCCAAGCAAAGACTAGCAGTGATTTGCAGCTTATACTACTGATGTTTACTTCCACATACTCATATTAAGTTCAAATGGCACATCAATACCAGTGGCTTTTTATAATGAGACAATCACTAGTAATTATAAACTTAAAGAAGCAGCATTTGATTATCCAGGTACCCAGGAACTAAACCCTTATTTGATGGTCATGAATGAGACTTTCTGGTCCTTTCTATTCAACAAAAGGGCTTTATTTGTCACATGAAACACAGAGAATTTTAGGGATTTATAGGCTGGCTTGGTGGACCTATCAGAAATGAATAAACAAAACAGAGAGGTTGATCTAATTTTTGATACAGAAATTTATCGTCTAGTCTCACTAAATGTTAGAAGACAGAATCTGAAATACAAGCATGAGACTTGTCATTGCTACTTTTATGGGACTGCTGCAGAATAATACAAATACTGCTGTGCAGCTAATAAGTTAAAAATGAGCTCTTAATAGAGGAGAACTTAATATATGTACTGAGATATTGAGATTTTAGCGTGTTAATGAATGAACTTAGCTTGTCAGGGTGCTGTGCTCTAGTATTCTAGTATTCAGATGACACAGTAGTGATGTGAGCTCCCAGAAGACACATGGACATTTACAGATGAAGTTTTACAGCAAAACCATTCAGGTGCCTTTTTCACTCCTGACCAAATATACTTCAGTATTCAGAATGCTGAGCAGGACTCTTTCTGGTACATGTAAAGAGAAAGGGGCTTTATCTAACAGTTTGTCCTGGAATGAACTACGATATACTGTCAAAATTGAGATTTTTCTAAGAATACAATTTTTTAATTTCTTTGAATTCAAATACCCATTTCTTGTATCTTGTTCTTCACCTTTTCTGCAGCAGATGAGTAGACAGAGAACTCATTCCTCTAATGATGTTCTACAATTATTACCTAAAATATGCCAATAGTCCTGGAAGTAAGAACTATTTCCATGTGTTTGCTTCAACTGCTAACCTACAAAGTCATCCTCTAGTTTCTTGAAGATACTATTATAGGCAGATCTGTTTTGATTCTGCTTGTTCTTCATCCTGTTCTGAGGAGGTTAATTCTTTCCATAAACTGTAATACTATCTCACCCAGGCTTCTGGATTTCTTTCTGCAGACCGAGCTCAGAACTACAAAAAAAATTTCAAATCCATTTTAATGAAGTGATTTTCAGGAAACTTACACTAAAATTTCTGAAAAACTGGAGAGAAAAATTCTTGTGAATTTTTCTTTCTTTAGTTCTGTTCTTGACTTAAACCACTGCAGGCATCTCTCAGCTAGGTAGTTATGAAATGGAGAGATTCAGAAATTATTCTCTGCTAGGGTTGGATACCTTTTTCCTTAAGATACCTTGGTTGCAAACAAGAGAAACTTTAATACTCCTTAGATGACAATAAACAAATGGGTTTAGGCATAAAATTAGTGGTAAGGTGAACTAATCTCCTTTGAGCAGATAGCAGCTATGATCTAGTGGGTAACATTTAAATGATCACATTTTTAGTGGCAAGAAATATAAAATCTTATGCACCCACAGTAAGCAAACACTTAAGACTTTTTTTGATCACTTTGTTAAAACTTTATTACTTTGAATAGAGGTGAATTTCGCCTGGTATGGTAAGTAATTTGTTCAGTTTAGCAATGACTCTTTAAACCTTTTTTTAATAAGTCACCAGTAATTTCTGAGTCCAATGCATAAGTTGGCAGTGTCATAGATCATGATATTAACCAAAACAGTCAAATGAGAATGCTATTTTGTTCTAAAGTGAAAAACATATTACCTAGGGAGCTCAAGTGAAAAAGGGGAGATTTTTATTTATTTTTTGCTTTAAGACAGAAATTCTAGAAATATATAAATGTTTTCCCTTAGTGATTTTTTTAGGTTACTTCATGGTATTATTAAAAAAAAAAAACAAAACCAAAAAACCCACCAAAAAACCCTCTGAAAAACCAAACACCAAACAAAAAAATAAATTAAATCCAAGGAAGACATGATGTAAATACTTCTTTTATTTTTTTCTTTTGTTTTCTCCAAAATCACTTTTAGGAATTAAGCTCCTATATTAGGTTTATTGCTGAAATAAGCTGGATTTTCAGACACAGAGCGTTAAGTCCTGGCATATAACTCTAACACCTAAGATTAAGCACATCTGCTTCTCCCCCATGTCCCTCTCAAGCTAAGACAAAGCTTTAGAGGTGGGAAAGAACAAATCTTTGCAATTCCTTTGACATCCTCTTTAGCATCCCCTTTACCTTTTCAAGTTTAGAATTTTCATAGTTGATTTTCTTGTGCTGTGTATTAATCCCTCAGAGAACACTTCTGTATAAGCTTTTACTTGGTCTCCAATCCCCTTCCTTCCAGTGACTTCCATGGCTTGTTTTCTTTTCTGTTTTCTTCTTGTTCTTTTTCAACTAAGAACAATAGCCCTGACACATTGTGATGAGCCTCAGCTGTTCCTCAATTCAGGTTAGGCTCTTTAATGAAATCAAAGCAAAGAAGGTGAGAGATCCAGAGAATAAAAAAATAAACTCAGTAGCTACTACAAAAGGACATTAAATGGAAAAGAGATTTGTAAACTGAGAAAATTTAATTCAGAGCTGGATAGATAATTGTCTTTTTCAAGATAATTCTTTTTACTGGAGATTAGTAGAAATTTTTTGCAAAGAAGTAGACAGGACATTGGGAAGACCATGAAGAAATTGAAGATGTTTTAGGTTATGGACATACAGGAAAAAGTTTAAATAATCTTAAGGAAAGAAGTGAAATTAAGAACTTGTTTGAAAGTCTAGGTCAGAGAAAGATACTGAAATTTATGAGTCCTTTGTAACTTGAATGCCTTAGCCTATCGAAATTACCAAAATACACTTTTCTGTGCATTGTGGCCACAAACAGTTCTGAACAGGCTGAACTAGATAAAAATCTCAGATAAATGATCTGCATCAATCCTTTAATTGTTCATCAGATATCTTTAATACATACTGGGAAAAGTGTTTCATTTATTTAATTACTATGTCTATCCAGCTTGCAGTTTTTATACTTGTAGCTGTTCATAATGAAAGTTTCCAGCCGTGGTAACAAGGAAGTGTTGGTACCATTATTCCTTCATGAGTTTCAGCTAATTTCTTGCAGATAATCAGTCTTTCATCAGTCAGTTAAAATATTCATATATTAATTATTTTCACACATGTATTAAAAATACTCTGATTTTCAAACTCTGAAAATCAGACACAATTAGAAGTGCTGAGATGTGGTGAGTTTCCTGTTATCTAAATATCTCTGTACCTCTCTACATGTTTGACACACTTGCACCTCTGCAACCTGGGTTTACTTTCAGTCACGAAAAGGTGAAAATAAAATCCCCAGCTTAATTATATTTAAATTCCAAAACAAAATTTCCCAAAAATATACAGGCTATACAGACACATGATTCTTTCTATGTCAGTACTGCCACACTTTTAGGTATATGCGGTGAGTGGGAAGAATTGCGATACAATCAATGTGATTGGTAA
>VZTH01004842.1:185621-254771 GCA_013397815.1 Aleadryas rufinucha
ATGCCCTCGAGAGACAAGCCATTCTTCTACAGGTATATGAGGTTTAATTCTAATTGCTGTGGAATCAAATACCATAAATCTGTCCTCTGACTCCTCATCACACATTGAGTAGGTTCATTATCTTCTATTATCAACAGCTCACCTTCTACATCCTTATCTACATCCACATTAAAACAGATATGAAATGTTTTAAAATAACAAAGTATTAGGAAGAAAAAAAAATAGAGCTTGAAAAAAGATAGCATTAGCCAGTGAGGTACCACGGAAGCTCTCAGTGACTGTCGTGGATAATCATCCCTACATGGTCCTACACTGGGAAGGAGAGGAGAATACCACTTGTGCGTGCTTTCCCTGACCACTTCTGATAGCCACAATGCTGACTCATGAAGGAAACTTAACAAAACAAACAAATTATTGTTTGCAAGTGTTTTAACTTACCACCAGTAGGAACCCTCACGGAACAATTCATCCTTCCTATTTTACACAGCAATCTGAGGGTGGGATGAAACATCCTCTGGGGGAGCTTAAATGACTAAACGGTGACTGCATGGTCAGATGACCCTTTTAGGCCAAATATCTAAGTTTTAGATGGTTTAAGTCAATTGGGATGAATCCAGCATATTAATACACAGCTGAAAAATGCAAAATGGGTAGGCATTCACATAGTCTAATAGTGATGAAGCTGGCATAAAAGCTTGAATGCCAAAGAATTAAAAGAGAATATTAAATTTGGGTTCAGTATTAAATAGTATTCATTTCACATTTTAAGAAATGTTTCCTAAGATAAATGATAATTTCTCTACAAAAGGCAGCACATATGGCAGTATTTGATAGCTACAGCATGAAATGCTAGTTCCTATAAATATAGGCCTTGGAAAATTATCCTTAACACCAATAGCTTACGAGGTAAATAATTAATAGAAATGTTAATTTTTCATTAAATTTAAAAAAAATGCTAGGATAATATATAATATGCTGTGTCTTTGATTTATCCTTTCTCTTCTCCCACAGTTTGCATGGGTCTTTTATTAAATCCTGTGGTTTTATTAATTCCAGAAGCCAAAAAGCAGAGCTAGTGCAATTTGATAATGGTGAAAATACCTGCAGAATTTTTTTTTTATACTAAATCAGAAATAATTTAAGATCTGTTCGCCTGAATAAATGAGTATTAGGATGGTACCTTTTAAACTAACAGATGATGTATTAATATTTTCTGAAAAGATGGGACTTTGATATTATGAGAATATTATTAGTACTAGGGAGATTATTAGGAATATAGAAATTATTGGAATGCATTGAAAATAGTCAAAGATTGTGTACATTTTTAAGAATGTCTTTAAATCACTTGCCAGTGTGATATCTGCTGCTACGTCATTTAAAGAATCAGGTGATGCCTGTCTAGGTGACAAAAGAACAAAAAGCCTGTAGGACAATGTGCAGAGTAGGGACTAAAAACTACATTCACAAGAAGACCTAAGTGCTGCAGGACTGACAATAACATAATGCACAGAAGCAATTATGCCTTCCTGCAAAACAAAATCCACAATGCTGTTCATTGGTGCAACAATGTTACTCAGTAAATATAGTGCTAGATCTTAAATATCGCCTGTTCCTTTTTTGACTATGATATCTCCTTTCCCATTTTGCTATGTGGTTGGTTGCTAGTTCTACTAGAGGTGTAGATCTCTTTCCTAAGCCTCACTAAAGAATAAATGAGAAGCAATGCTTTTTGTACAAATTACAGTTCCTAGAAGAATCTGTGCAAGCCTTGGGCTCGCAGGGACACTCTGAAAAAGGTCTGGTAAATAGCCAGCACATTGTATATATGAGACTGAGCTTTAACCAGCTGGGCCAGGTTAGATGGCAGTAGGCCTATTGTCACAACACAATTAAGTAACAAAAGTATTAGATGACAGAGTTGATTTAGAGTTTGACTTTTTATTTTAATTGGCAGTCAGGTACAACAAAATAGTTGTGCTTTGTGCCTAGGAATCTTCACTGATGATCTTTGCTTCAGTTCTTTCTTCTAGATCATATGAATCTGTAACGTGGGGCTAGCAACATCTGTACTGGTAGAAAATAATGAAAATTAATCTCTTTAAAATTAGTATGATTGAAATCAGTAGGAATGCTCCCATTAAAGCTATCTGACTTTGGTTTTAGTAAGTTTTAATCTTGTTGTTCTAAACCTTATTAAACAGAATCTGTGACAGCCCTCTGTGTCAGTTCAGATGGATTTTTGGTTTCTGTTCTTCTAATAACAAAATCAGACAAAGTTTTCTTCCACAAATATGGAGAACATATTAAATTTCACGACATAAATTCTGGAAACCTTTCAATCTAGCACTTGATTGAGTAAGGAAGGTGGAATTTGTACCAGAACTGTGCTTTCTGTCTCAGATAAAGTTCATCTCAATTTTGTGATGTAAAGAAGCTTTAGGAAAAAACCACAAGTTTCATATGACATCTAAGACTTCTAAGATTTCAGTGACTAAGATACCATGACAGTGCTACGCTGATGTCAGCCTGAGGCAAAGAATTTTCTCTGGCACTCCGTGCTTGGGGATCCTAAGCTGTTTCTCCTGCTGGGATCCCACCCTCACAGTAAGGAAGAGAAAGATGTTTTAGCCTAAAACAGAGATACAAAAGGGAGACACTGAAAAAAACCATGGAACTGGAGATTAGTGTGGACTGTCCAAGGAGCCTTACCCAGAAATTAGGAGTCTGAGGAGAAGAACAAACTCAAAATTTTCTATGTGAGGAAAATTAGACTGAGATGAGTGTCCAAAAGTTCAAGACAGAATGGAAGTTCAGAACAGAGTCTTTATAAGAATACATGTGCTATCATAACCGTGTCAAACTCTTTGCAACGAGATGATGGCAAGCTTTCAGTGTGAATCAGTGCCAGGGAATGAAAGAATATTGATGTCTTAGGTTTTAACTTCTATATTTTTCAAATCCTGTACTGCTTAGTGTGTAACTCTGAAGTTTCTTTTAGCCTGTTGACTACTGTTCTCTCATGCCGGTTAGACATAACAAAGCCTCTCTAGGTTTGCTCTTCAAGGACACCCAGGTTGTCCTAGGCCCAAAATGTGTAAACTGAAAAGCCTCTAAGGAGGAGGGCAAACTTGGGGTAGTTACATCATTAACTGGGGTTGTAACTGGAGAATTGATCCTGATATGCAAATGGACCAAACTTTTAAAAGTGTGTAGAACTCGTAACCCCTTGAGTGTTGCCTTTGGCCTGCCCAGGGTGTACCTTTGAAGGTCCTTCAAACAAAAACCTACCTTTATTCCCTTATTACTGTCTCGTCTCTGTTTTTTAGGTGGCCATCTCGGGCATGTATGTCAATGTCTTTTGTATCATCCTTTTTTTCCTGCAAAACCAGAAATGGTTCACCGAATAAGTTGTCAGAGGATGGGTAGGAGTAATAAATAGTGTCCTAATGAATGAACCCTGTTCCTACCTCTACTACAAAACATCTGTGGCTATATTTTAAGGCATAGAAAGCTGAAGTTTTTAAAGACTGTGTATTAATTACTTCTCCATCATTTTCTGCAGGCATAACTTGGGGAAGGTTACGTTCAGAACTGCTGAGAGCTCACAGCTGCAGTTGCTATCTGTAAGAACTGCTCGGGAAATAGAAAATGCATTAAGGTTAACTGTGTTAATAAGTTTGATTTCAAATTGTGCTTCTTTGTAATTCCCCTCAGTTTTATTTAACAGGATTGCCACCCCTTCCTCTTACTAAAATGCTATGAAAAGTTCCATTAATATTTATGAAACATTCAGATACAGTAGTTATCACTACCATAGAAAAGCTAAAGAGATATTTAATATTTTTTTTTAAATGGTGTGAGTTGTGTTAGACAGAGGGCCATATTATGAGTGGGTGGGGTGAAATAATACTTGGGTTAGTTTATTTCACAGTTTGCTGCAAGAGGCAGTGGACCATGAAAAAATGGTATTAGATAGTAGGACAAAGAAAAACACTAGTGAATTTATATCTGGTATCTCCTAATTTTTCTAGTATTTGACCTTATAGCTTTAAGAACATGCTAAGAATTCTTTTCTGCATAACATTATTGTGCATAATATTATTGTTATCAAGTGTGACTGGATGTAGTCCATATTTAGGTTAAAGGAGGGAACAACTGAATGTTAGTTTGGTGTCACTGGGACATGTTCAGAACCCCAGTCAGATTGGCAGGGTCTCAGCAGTTGACCTGCTAAGGGAGTGTCTAGGACACAGTGTTTAAAGCAACGAAAACTGGAACCGTCTGAATCCATTAATGTCATGAGGGGAATGAGGGAAAACAAAAGCAAAAACTTTCCTCAGGAAAAAAAATTGAAAAAAGCAGAAATGGTCATGACTCCTATGAGACAACAATGGGTCATGAAATTGGTAGCAAGTCAAGTTGTAAATGTGGGGGTTTTTAACAAAGTTCAGGGAAATGAGCTATTCCTCTCCCACTCCTTTAAGAAATGTGTATAAACTCAAAAATAAAATACTTTAAAACTAGAAACAGTTTGTTTGTGTTATTTTTCCCTTCAGAATATCAGCCCTTTAAGATCTCAAAGACTAGCTGATCGCTTCTGAACTCAGATATTTTAGTTATAGGGGGGTGTCAAGCACGTAGAAAAAAAGACTTCAGTCCATGGGATTGCAAGCAAAAAGAAACAATGTTGGTTTTTTTGTAATGGAGAACATAAGCTTATATAAACAACTGTAGGATGTGTAAGGGATCATGATAATGTCAGAGACTAAAGCATATGAGTCTGTGGGTGTCCCCCACCCAAGAGAGGTTAACACAGTCATCTCTCTCTCCTGGTTGTTTTAGATGTGATATGTATGACAATGTATTAATCTAAAGCTCCTGACTTTGGTTAGACAGTCACTAGGTCCAAGAATATTTTATTCTTCTTTTATTCACTTTGTAGCATGGGATGATAAGATAGCACAAAGTATCAGAGATTGGTCACAACTAGAGATATGATATTAGACATTTTCCTATAGACAATAAAATCTCTTTTCATCCAGAGCATGATCCTTACGTCATCAGTGCTGAAGACGTAGTCAAGAAGGTATTTCCCACAGGTCAAATTCTTGGAATTTCCTTGCTAGGCATGACTATAATTTTTTACCTGGGACTGTATTTTCTGTCATCACACAGAGGAATGCATGAGCCAGTGTCCTGCTGCTCATGTTCAATTTGCAAACAGTAAGAGAAAGTTTGTCCAATTCAAATGTTTACAGCATGCTAGTTTATCACCATCTTGCAGGTTAAAAAGCTGCCACATCAACTGCTGCATTTTACCCAGTAGAAAACAGGTGTATTTTGATTGCTTCGTCAGCAGGGAGACAGTGACTGAGGCTCCCACTTACGGTGTCATTATAGTGTAAACTAGGTATTGAAAAATGGTGACAAGCTGATGTGTAGGGAACTAAAAATAAAGTTTCCAGGTGTCTACCCAGTTCTCAGTATGAATTGGCAAAACTTTTCTATTCCTTCATAGAATTGAACAGTATATCACAATTAAGAATAGTTTGGTTTTCCAAGTAACAAGGGAAGGACAAAAGCCAAAAGAGAACAGGACTGGCATCTCTTACTAATTTAAGTTTTGATGCAGACAGAAGAAATAAAATGTGTGCAATTTTTTTGTGCATGGCTTTAGGAACATTGTTTCTGTGCTTATAATTAACCACATGTTTATGAGATGGCCTGGATCAGAGCCCAAGTCTTCGCTTTTTGTTCTGAAAAGAAACCTCCTGCCTAAAGCTGATAAATCACATAAACATTCAACAAGCTTTGTTTAACCATAAACATTTCATACCCTGATAAAAGCAAAGGAGTTATGATAACATCAAAGGGAAACATATTATTGATTAAATAGTTTTATACATTTCTTCCTAACATGGAAAGGTTCTTGAAAAATAATTAAATAATATTAAAAAAAATCTCATGTACTGACATAAAATAGTTCTGTGAGAGCAGGATTTATTGATTTTGCTATACTGTTGTGCTTATAAGCAGGATTGCAATATGTTATTTGGGCTGCCATAGGCAATTAATTTTGATTTTGTGGGGTTTTTTCTGGTTTATTATTTTATTTTAGATTCACTAAAACCATGGTAGAGTATAAACTAAAGCAATAAAGAACTATTCGAAAATTATTTAAGTACCTTTTGCATTTTTAAAGAAATAAATACTTTGAGAGCATATATGATGAAGACTGCAAAAAAGGATACATAAGAAGAAAAAAATATTAATATTTGCTAATATGAATAAACTTTCTAGTAATTACAGGGAAAATACACTAATAAAATTTTTT
The DNA here is from genome assembly GCA_013397815.1 of Aleadryas rufinucha. NCBI lineage: Eukaryota > Metazoa > Chordata > Aves > Passeriformes > Aleadryas > Aleadryas rufinucha. The sequence continues at coordinate 191,956 of VZTH01004842.1, forward strand.
TTTTTTATCACATCAAAATAAACCTACCAGAAGCAAATACAATGCATATGCATCTGTAGTGTATACAATCAACAACTAGCATTTTTAGGTTCTGTCACTGCTTTGTTTTTGTGTAGACAAGACAACAAAATTAGAAGATGAGGCAGGCACAGAAAGTGAGTGTAACACATTCCAAGACACTTCTCAGTTTGCACAGTAGTCTTTCAATGGCATGGAAAAATACTGGGGTCACCATCGTAGCCCATTCCTTTTCTTGGTGTCTGCCTGTATCAGACAAACATGATAATGTTGTCAATGACATCAGGTGCATGAAAGCAACAAGAAATGTAACTCCTGTTGGTTCTTGGCAGAAATGTAAATCCTGTTGGTTTCTTGCAGCTTTGCAAGAAAACCAGAAACAAAATAATTTCCAGCCTTCCTGCGGAGTTACTCTCACCACTCCTTATGCTCACCATTAATTACAAGTGCTACTTAAAGAACTCTTACTTGATTTTTACCAAAAGTTAACACCAATATTTGTATTCTCTGAGAAAAACTCTTCAAGACTGAATGCATGTGTTATTTGCTGTAATACAGTACTCATGCATATGACTCTTTACAGATGACAAATTTCAAAGAAATACCTTAGGTTTTATGCCAGTTGTTATTGCATGGTGATGCAAACTAAAAATGTAATGGAAAATTTAGCAACAGGGACATTTCAAATGGAGTAACAGTGTTTTGTTGGCAAGATTTTTCCAATATTTTCATTTGAATTTTATTTAAAATAAAACTTTTGTAAGCCTGAAACTGTCATGAAAAACATCTACCAGAGATGGAATTCTAACTCTGCAAACATATTTTAATATAATTTAGATTATTGCTTTATTAATTTGTAACCAGATGATGTAAAGACCACAGAGATAATTTTGTACTGGTGAGCTGGATCTGAAACTACCACTCACCCTCAATGGTTTTATTGCACTAGTACAGCTAGAAGTGTTTTGTGGCCTGTTAGATATTTAACTAGTTAAATGTAGACTTGGACTATTTGAATGTTTCAGCAGGAGGCTTGTCTCTTGACACTTAGCTGTATACAGACTTCCATTGTCTAGCAGCAATTAACGTAAAAGTGATTGATGTATACCTCATAGGCAAAAACTTATAGATGTATATTCATCCATTAAAAAGCACAAGACTCTAAAGTGGCCTAAACAGATTAAGGAAAGAGACATATGGTCTGCTTTATACCGGAAAATTGGTCAGTGCCAGGACTCCCATGCTGTGTTACTTCACTTGCCACACTTAAATTTTTAGCATAGTACCTGACATAGTTTTGATCTATATCAAGCAGGACTACTTGAACAACTCCTGAGCACAGCTGGGTAATTAACACTGACCATGGACCACTTCCCACAAATAATTTGAATGCTACTACTTCATTTTGGAAAGCAAAAAAAATTTGAAGTATGTATGCAAAAAGTCATAACCTACAAATAGAGCTCAGGGTCAGAGAACATCCTAGACACATTCAACTGATTAATATGGGCAGTTACCAAAATTGATCAAATCTGACCTATATTTAGCTGTGTGAAAGACTAAATTATCTGCCTAGGATTCCTCTACTACCATAAGAAAGAGCTGGTACCTCTAGCAGCTGAATCCTACCTGCTATTGTAGACAGCTATGAAACATTTTTCTTGGGAAAAGTGAGTGTGGCTGACAAAGCTTTTGTCAGTCACTTAACTTTAGATAGGGTAAAGTGAGGCACAGTCTGGGAACTAGGAAGTTGGTTGTGTCCATCCTTCCCTGTTGGTCACCACACTTGCCAGCTCTCTTCCCCCAGTTTTCTTTAACAGAAAGCTTACTTCATTACTTGCTGTGTGCTTCTAAGAAATGAGAAACTGTCCCTCATTTTTTTCTGGTAATTTACTATCCAAAAGGAAGTAAAGTTACTGATGCTGCTTTTTCACTTTTATCTGCAGTTGTTTAAATGCTACGGATGCATGTTCTCAGTGGCAGAACTAACCACCCTGAAGCATGTTTCCCTCTCCAGGAGTTTCACACTGCAACTCTAGCTCTGTAAGCAAAATTTGTATTTCTGGCTACCTTAATAGCATAATTTTTATTCATCTCTGTTACTGCAGAGCCCTGAGATGGGTCTTGGTGACCCACTGTGCTAATGCTTTTTGGGTTTTTACATTTTCTTCTAAAACTTGTATATACACTTTGTGGCCAGAGAGAATATATCAGTGTCAGCAGCCACTTACCAAACAGTTCTACCTAAACTTCACGTAATTTTGTCATTGTCTGTGCAACTCTTCTGCTATGATGCACTTCAAGAGGATTTAGCTGTATTTCTGAAATGTTTCGCAAATATAATTATAATAGTAAATATATTGTTCTGAATTCTCTGATGCAGGTCAGAGAGAGAGAAGGATAAAACCCAATTAATCTCCCTTCTTGCTTAAAAATGCTTTAAGTCCTTTTTGTTTTCACACTGTCTCATTTTCATCCCTATACTTTTGCCACATAAATGTCATTGCCAAAGACTGAGCTTTTAAACTCTGATTACCGTTCAAACTACAAGTGAAACCCAAATGGGGTGTGGGTGGAAATATTTGGAACTTATTTCCTTGCTGCTTTCTGCTCTGGGTCTCTTCATGGATCCTAGCATACAAGAATATTTGTGGTAACAGAAGCAATTTTAAATGCCAGGAAAGGTGTAGAGTTAATAAAAAAAAATGAGATAATTGATGGAGAAATTCCCTTAGTAGTTCCTTGCAAATATCAGGGAAATAAGCCCCTTTCGGGAAAATAAGTAAACTTTTTTATTCAGCATTTCAGAAATTCTGTGGGAATTTCATGTATTTTTTTTCCTGACTCCTCCTCTATAATGCTGTGCTAGGATTGTATTAAGGTACAAGCCAGAAAGTCAAAATATGTTAAGACCCAAACACAAGAAAGCGATGAACTTGTTGGAATGAGTTCAGAGCAGAGCCACAAAGACAATCAGAGGACTGCAACAACTCTTCTATGAAGAGAAGACAAGCTGAGTGAGTTGAGATTTTTCAGCCTGGAAAAGAGGAGACTCGGGGGAGACCTTGTAGCAGCCTTCCATTACCTAAAGGGAACCTACAAGAAAGCTGGAGAGGCACATTTAATTTTTTACTCATAGAGACAGGACAAGGGGGAATGGCATTAAACTGAAAGAAGATAGGTTTAGATTAGATATTAGGAAGAAATTCTTCATTATGAGGGTGGTGAGACCAGGAGGAGATTGCCCAGAGAAATTGTGGATACTCCATCCCTGGAACTGTTCAAGGCCAGGTTGGATGGGGCCTTGAGCAACCTGGTTTAGTGGAAGGTGCCCCTGACCAAGACAGAGGGGTTAGAGCTAAGTGATCTGTAAGGTCCTTGCCAACTCAAACCATTCTATAATAAGTTGAAAAAAACTTTGCTGCTGAGCAACTTTCTGAGAGATTCTAGCAGTTTCCAGCTGACTAAAGTTGAAATTCTTCTCTTGTTATTTTTCCTTCAAGAAAAAGCAAACCTTTAAAAGTAAAATGTTGTAAACCTGTGTAACCAAAGTTTCTATTACATTGAAGAAACATTTTCAACTGAATGACGTCCCAGAAGTGGCAGATACATTTAGTCACAGTGGATAAGTGCCGTAGTCTACTGGTTCTGCTATGACAATCAGCAGCACTCTGGTTAACAGTGTAGGTAATTACACTGTTATATTTAACAGTGCAGTAAAGATGAACAGGAATTTTTCTCTTAGAAAAGTTGTTTTTTTCTGAACACTTCTGAACATGGTTTACACAGTGAAGGCTTTTCCTAATATTTGATGTTTCGTGAACTTTCTGGTTTTTTACGAAAACTTAAATTCTGGAAGATACAGGAAAGGTTGCAGCAAGTCCACTGCGAGGCTGTAAATCCATTTGCAGCAGCACATTTTCCTTACCTATAGTTTCCTATTATCCAATGTCATAAGTTTTAAATATGATTAATTTGAATCAAAAATGCTGGAGGAAAAGTGTGAAAACATGACAATTATTGCAACACGGTGGGATGAATCACACAGTCAGAATGTTAGCATGTGTGGGTATGCATTGTATTAACAGGAAAAAATAGGTGTGGATGCAGGAAATGCTTTTTGTTGCCTGTTTTCACGTAAAGAACATTTTAAAATGAAAGCTAAAAATAAATATATATCTGCTACTATTTTCTTAGACTGTCAGTAGTTAGACACAAATCAAATATTGATGACAGAAAGGTCCAATGTGTACGTGAATTTTATTTTAATGTTCTGGTTCTAGAACAAGCATGACTCTGAGCTGTTATCAACTACAGCCCTGGAAAAACCCTCAACAAGAAGATGATTCAGACTTAGGAATGGATATAGAAACTTGTTTTCCACACTTCTAATACCAAAGTTACCTCTGCTCTAAACAGGAAGACAGACCATGGGAGTTTTAGTTGTCTTGCCTGTCTAAACTGTTGTATGATTATAAAAGTATACACAGATATATTTCAATAATTTAAATACTTTTGAACCATTGCGTCAAAGACTTTGACCTGTTACAGACTCTCAAGTCAATATTTGAAATTCTGTGGAAACTTTGTTCTTCATATTAAGGAAGGATGTGTCTGTCTGCCTGCAGTATTTAATGTCACTGATGTTTTCAGGTTTCTATAATCTCTCATGTTGGGAAACTGCAGTCACTAATTAAGGAAGTTCAGGAAAAAGTGTGACTATAAAAATAATTTTTAGTCGAAAAATATGCAGCACCAGACTTAATGGAGAATGAGGGGGATTTTTTGCCTGTCTTGCTACCCTTAACATCCCCTGATATATCACCTATGCCATACACACATGCCCTGTGGTAATACAATGAGAAAGCGACTCGCATAGTCTCCTAACTGCATCATAAATGTATTTATTGCTATTAAAAAAAAAAAAAAGGAAGATTTCTCGTAGCAGACACTGCTTTTTAAAATCTCTCAGATGCTAATGACTTGCTTTCTTATTTCAAAATAAAGACCTTTTGATTTTGTTGGATACAAAGTACACTTTTCTCATACTCTCTGTAACTGAAATAGTATTATGAGCCGTAGTATGATGCATTGAAGCTACTGATAACACTCAGATTTATATAGTGTTCATTTTAAGCATATTATTTTATTACTAATTATAATTTATAACATAGGAACCATGAACTAGCAAAGAAAGGCAGATTTTAAGAACAAACAGTATGAGAGGTCTTTCAATATGGAAAAAATAAATACGAATTGTGGAAAATATTGAAATTTTCATAGAAAAGGCCTTCTGTGTCTTTCTGGAAATGCCTAAGTAGCACTAAAAATATTCTTCTAGGCTACATCTTCGAAAAGTCTGCATTCAACATGTGAAATTACACTGGAATGTAACAAAATTTTGGCTTTCCTGAACCAAGTTGGAGCAGAAAATGGGGGGCAAAATAAAAGTACAATTTATGAGACTACATTTACATCCAGTTGTGTCATTCCCTTCTTGCAGGGACTGAGATATTGGAGACCTCAGCCAGGGTGAGTGATCCCCAAGGGGGGTTGTGAGAGGGGCTCTCTGGGCATGTTTGCTCCCAGCACCGCAATCTGTCAGTACATGAGGTGTTAATGAGATGTTTATGACAAAAGTGAGGCTCTGTACTACTGCTAATCTCTGTCCCAGATATGATTTTATCTGGAAGAGGTAAGGAATCCCTATGTGAACAACACATCTCTGCACTGTTAAAAGAATCACTGGGAAAAATAGACAATTTTTTTATTGTCAATTCAGAGAATGGCATAGTATTGACAGGAATACTGTCAACAGAAGACCTCTGTACTAAACACTGCATGGGTAGTTAGATCGTTTTCCTGACACATGTAGGTGAGCACCATATCATGTGTCATCTTCACAACAAAGACTTTTAATCCATGGGCAAATGGCTAAACCATCATCTTCTACATTTACAGATTTCTGAAACAGAAAAAAAGCCCCAAATCCTTTCTTTTCTCCCCCCTCCCCCCCCCAAAGTTTTGAAACAAAATTGGAGTAAAATAAAACGTTTCTTTGGGATGAAAAAAATGTCACATCCAATGAAATAAAAAAAAATAAATAAATTTAGTCTTGATTATTTTCTTCCAGGTTTATTTTAGAATTATTTAGAAACTGAGATAAGATAGACGGAGAACAACTCATTGAAGGGACAACTGAAGTCTTTATTGCCTATATATATCAGGAAAAAAAATTAGCTGTAGAAGTCATTCTTCAGAGACATTCAGAAACCTTAACTGAAAGACTTTTGTTTATGTCTTCCACAGTCACCAAATCCAAGAAATATTTTCCTTTTCTATCTTGAATTAGGAATTTAGATACATTTTATTTTGTGTTGTTTTGCCAAGTCACTATTTCTAAAACAAATTTAAAACTCCATGCAAATAAAAAATATACAATATGTGATTTATTTTTTTTAAATACTGTTGGTTGTTTTCTTTTTGCCGTATTACATTCTGTCTGTTTGCTGCCAGTAGTAAGAATTTTGTGTATATACCAAAAGTCCTACAAAACATTAGCACTTTATGTTTCATATGTATAAAAAGCCCATTTTTCTCTTTGTATGTCAGCACTGTCTCTATTTCTCATCAAAATCTCCAGCTGTGGACTAAGTTATACTATTAGGGTATGTTTATGGTTTTGCATTTTGATTATTTTCCTGTTAAAATACAGGTCTTACTGGATAAATTAGAATACTAGAGCTGACTGTTTAAAATAACCTTTTTTAGATGTTTTCTTTGAAGTATTTTCATTTTTGTACATTATGTTACTGAACATTAAATCTAATTGGAAAGAGGTATGTCAGTGACTGGTGTGTAATCAAAGACACTTAGCTACAGTTTCTAGGCTTGTTTCTATTCTCAGATTATTTAAAAGAATTGCAAAATGCTTTCTTTTCCTCACCCTAGAGAATGAAAACAGTTGGAACTTTCTCATATGTTTCCTAAAATAGGGCTGGAAAAAATATCGTCATTGCTATCATTTTTTACACATTAGGAATACATCAGTCTCTCCATGTATTGGAATTCCAAATTTCTTGAAAATGCAGCAGCATAGGGAGATACAGAAGATACTGAATTGGGTTTAATGTAATTACCCTATGAGAACCTGCAGCCCAGAACACCATCTTTAAAATGACATAAATTGCATTTGTTTTAAATAATTATTACACACAGATTAAATTAGAGGTATTACTGGTTTGTGCAAGCTCATCTAACTTGAAGTTAGGCAATTAGTACCTACTTAAAATATGTTACCAGGTACTGTCTCGAGGCAGTTATCTGTGTCAGAATTGCCAGTTCTCTTGAAAACAGATGTGTGTGCAGGTTTTGAGATGTCAAATGAAGCACAAAAAATAGTTATTTAAACTTGATATCTTAATCATTCTGATCAGCTACAGTGAATCAAACATTTCACCTGGGGCAAATTTCAGTAGGAATCATAAACTGCTAGTGGCCGTGGTTGTTCACCTAACTCTGAAATATCAAGCTGAAGACTATATTTGCATGTAAAAACTTACTGTGATGAAAATCGATGAAAGTGAAAAAGTTAGATTCATCAGCTCCTGTGAATTTTAATTGGCTTTTTAAGGCTAAAAATGTGAAGGAAGTCTGTGGTAAGAGATACTATTTGAAAATAATAAATATTGAAAAGATATAGCTGACATGAGGAAGCAAGAATAGTTACTGTAATTGGATACCAGGTTATGAATGAGGAAAAAGATGGAAGAGATTAAATGCTTCACACAATAAAAATGAGACCTGCAAGAAAGTAGGAGAGTCTAAATGTGAAAAAGAGATTGCATTGCTGCAACCTGTCTTGGAAGGTTTAAATAGCAGAGCAGGAAAACTCTGCTCTTCTCAGGCTGACATCTCTTAATGAACTCACCACTTCCTCTCTTCCTTCCAACTCTTCTATTTTCCCCAGTAAACCAGCAAGAAGCAAGGGAAACATGCTCAAAAAAAAAAAAAGTGATAGAATTAAAACAATTGGGAAGAGCAGTGCAAGTGAAAAAAGAAGGCTGATGATATGCTGGAGGAATACAATTACACTAAAGGTGATACTGCTAAAACTTGCATAGGTTCGTTAGAAAGCAGCAGTTTTAACTGTCTTCACCACTGCTGGCTTCATCAATATCAGCCACAAATAAAACTAACATACTTATATTAACCATACTGGTATAAAGCCAAAGCACCTGGGTAAAGTCATTTACCTCCTTTAAGTGTAATATTAATCATGACTCTGGCACGGTTTTGGTTCAAGCTGATTAGTATCTTGGCACTCTCCTGAGCAGGGCAGGGGCATCTCTTTTTGGGCAACAGGTGTGAGGTGACCGTTCTTGGGACCAGATGAGAATTCAGCCATGTGACACTGATTTGTGTTGTGCTATTTTGTCTCAACTCCGTGGCAGTTTTGGCTCATTTTACTTCAAGCCTCAGAGATGGCAGGTAACTCACCCCAAACTCCTAATCAGGACAAGTACTATATAACTTGGATGAGAAATTTACACATCTTCATACATTGTTATCCACTACTTAGAAAAACCTTTGCTTTGACAAATTATTCTGTTTTGGGGAGCAGGTGTTATATTTAATTAGAAGCTAGGCTTTTTTTTTTTTCATTTTTTGATAGAAGATAAAAATTATAAGTGTTACTAACTAGTTCTAATCATTCAATAGTCTCATTTGTTGGCTGTTAAACTGGATGCTGCTCCTGGATTTTACCTGCATCTGCTTAAATTAGATGTGAGAGCATCTGGTCTCCCTGTTTACGCCAGGATTGGGCATGTACTCTTCAAAAAAGTATCTTTCTCTTAAGTAGGTTTTGTGCTACCTTCCCAAGTCAAGAGTCTCCATGTCCATCAGTCACAATTTCAGTATGCTACCCCTTGCTTTTCACACCGTTTCGGATGAAAAACACTTTTTCAAGCAACTCCTTAATAGCTGATCAGTCAGTCAGTACAAATGGAATTAGAATTTTCAGTGTGAAAATTACCTTACTGATGTCAGGGTCCTCTTTCTGAGGTTGGAGTGGTCTCTAGGATGCATCATAAAAGTATGTACAAATTAGTGTGCTCCTTTTATGTAGCACCAAGCCCTTTTATCTGTGTGAATAAAACCAAAAACTGATTTTTGAGATTTTTTGATATTTATTTTGCCCAGTCAGCATTTCATGTCGCTACTGAGCATATGGAAATGATGTTAATCCATATGACCTGCCCATTGAAAATGGTTCTGCAGAAAATTGGCCTTGATTTGAATGGCATTTTGCTAAGAAAACTAAATAATTTTTAAATTTGCAATTAATCATGTCAAAATCTTCATAAGCTACAGCAAAAAGCATTTAACTCGAGAATTTTGAACTGTGAATGCGTATTTATGTAAAATATGTATCAGAACTTAAAGGTGTTGATTTGAAACTTCTAGATATTTGGGAGTAGTCTGGTTGCTGAGGCTGATATTGTGTATAAAAGGTAGAATACATTAGCATTCTAACAAAAAAAGCACTGGTACAACGTCAGTGCTTTGGAATAAAAAGATGTGTTTTGTGTAAGTGTTATGTCTTTTTTGTATTGGCAGCCTCTTACAGAGATGATTATAAAATAAAGGAAAATTGACGCATAAGGAGACGATAGTTTTGGTTTTATGTGAAAGTTTTCTACAGTAGAGGAAAAATGCTCATTGGTGTTTTTAAAAAACAGTAATCCTTTGACATTTGGAAAAACTGTCACATAGTCTGAAATGAAATAAATGTGCTGTCTGCCCAACCACATTCCTGGGTAGGATATTTTGTCTATTTCTACAGATAAGATAAATATGATACAAATATGATTGAAACCTGAAGAAAGTGAAAAGGACAGTAGTGCTTAAGGTCAGTAAAGATAAAACTAAAACTTGTTTTGCCTTCTGATGACAAGCTCTTTGACAATGTAATCTTGTTACTGACAACAATACCTACAGCAAACTGGGATACCCAAGTTTCTCAGAAAATTGGCTATTAACAATGATTTAGTAAGAGGAAATTAAATATTGAAATTGAAGCAGAAATTTCTGTTTCATTTTGCAACAAATAATTTCTGAGCCTTATAATGCATGTAGAAATGAGATGCAAAGCACTGCTAGGAAGGACAAAAGTCATCTAAAAACCTCCAGGTAAAATATAGAACTATAAATCTGAATATGATTTGAAGTGATGTGTTACATGAAATAAAAAGTCTTCTTAGGATCAGTAAGAGATTTGTCAAGGAGCAGCTGTGCTTAAGATGGGAAAACTCTAGCAAAATCAGTGTATATGGAACAAGTGAAGACACTAACAGACCTTAGTCTTCATGTTCAGCATCCCCTAGAACCTCCCCACTGCCTGCCCTTAGTCCTGGAGCCAATTAGCAGATAAAGTTAAAAGTCAAGATATGTTCCCTATAACATCATAAAATCTGTCAATTTTTCAACAAGAGTTTAAAAAACCACAAACCAACAAGTACTTGTCATTAGCAAGCAGTAGTAATAGTGAGGAAAGATGAAAATGAACAAAGAAAACATGGTCTACAAAGCCCTAAGGAATAGCAGAAATAAGGACAGTATCAACCAATAATTGTCTCAGGAAGAAAAATAGGTAAAACAACCAGTATGAATTATTTTCATGACTTTCATTTTTAAAGGAAATATATATGTATTATGACTTTACAAATTAAATTTAAAAGTTCAGCTAATTGATTACAACACATTATTTCACTTCAAGTGGCAAAACTAGTTTTCAGCAGGGCATTATTTTCTGTAAGAATTGCCATGTAAAATCATGATTGTTGGAAGACTGCTGACAAATTTTTGATAACAGCAACTCCCACTGACTTCCCTTAAGGGAAATTTCTCTCTGAAACCTTTTTTCCTGGCACAGAATGATTAATAGCTTTCCTAAGAAATGGTGCCAAATCTGTCTAACTGAAATAAAATTTCATTAAGTCACAATAGCAAACACAGGGTGATCTCATCCCACTTTATCTGTTTCACACATCATGCTGCAAATCAGGCAAAGATAATAAGAGAAAAATATCCATATCTTTAACAGGGCACATGTGTATGTCAACAAATGGGAGCATATTGATCAGGAAATAAGATCTGTTTAAAATGACTTAAAAACTCACAAATAGTGTTTTGAGTACTTTAATATTTAATTCATTTTGGGAAGAGTTTGCAAGCAGTTTGAAAGCATGTATCTTGTTTCATAATAGAAGTAGAGCTGATCCCATTCTCTTGGGACCATACTTGATGATTCCCAGACCCAGGCTAAAAGGATGTGTTACAATTGCATATTCAGAATTCAGGTTGTGTGCATTTCAGCTTTCCACCCCTGCTTTTCATTCACGTTAACCTAATTCAATAGAACTAAAATATATGATAACCCCCCAACTTTTAGTCATACCTTTAAGGTCTTACAATTCTCTCAGTTTTGGAGAAAATTATTGCACTGGTACATATTTTAATTAGGAAACAGGAGAATTAAAAGCTTGATGATCTCTTCACTATTCACTGAATGAAGGTATACATTTAGATCTTTATGTGTTTGTATCTATATAACATAAATCATTTTCCACAGGGTTCAGTGTCAATCTGTTTGTGCAATGACTGACAAAAATCTTGTAGCTTTTTCTGATGATGTTTTGACAGGACCGCATAATATTTAAACAATGAAAATGATTAAACGTCACTTATAGTTTTAAATGTACTACATCTTTACATTTGACAAAAGAGTTTTGTCATTCAGGTTCTCTAGATGAATTTAATATTATGTTTTTTAGATGACAAAAGTAACAGAGTTGGAAGCAAGTGAAAAACCTGAAAGTAAAAATACTTAGCAATATTTCCTGCACTCTTTGATGTTCTGGGATCTCTGATACGAACAAAAATCAATTTCTAATTTTGGAAATTCCTTCATTTCAACCAGATTGTCCTTGCCACAAGAACACACTCTCATTCAAGGTTGAGATCAGCGCCAAAACGTCTCCCGAACTGCTTTTAAAAATGCTTTTTTTTCTATGTTAAAGGCTTCATATTCAGTATTTCTTGGTGCTGTATGAAAATTAATTTGGGGAATTCATTTTAAATGAGTGCTTTTCTTGTCCTAATCTTGAATTTGATATTTCCTATGCAAATGAGATGGGAAAAGAGTTTTGTTTTGTTTTGTTTTTTGGGTGGTTTTTTTTTTTGGTAACAGTCGCTAGATATTTAAGAACAAATAAAAGTCTATAACCAAGTTTCACTTCTTGATCACCAAAAGTCTTGAATACTAGAGTTGCATAAAATATTCTTTGGAATGCAAATAAATGAAGCACTCAACTGAAAAAATGGATCATTCAATACACAGATTACATATCTTTCTCTTAGTGATACAGTCATAAGCCTTTTTTCTCTGCTTTTACTTTTAGGAGACTAAAAAAGGGTAGTGAAATAAAGAGAAATCTGGTCTTTGAGAAAAATGGAATTGCTTTAACTGCAATAGATTACTAAAGCTGTTTTGATAAATAAAAAATGTCTGTGAAGTATACACCTAGATTTTCATGGTGAACAAACTGATCCAGTTAAATTAAGCAAAAATAATCTTTCCCTGCTGGGCAAGCAATTTATAGACTAACTTCCTTTTTTTTTTTTTTTTCCTCACAGATCAAATATGTCTAAAATCTGTTCTAGTAGACTTGAGTACAAAGCAAATATACTAATATTAAAAATAATGTAAAAGCACGTATTTCTAAAGGATGTCCCATCTGTTTTAGGAGAGCAGAGCAGTTCCTATTGAGCAGGCTAATATGGGTCATTAAACATCTCTGGCTGTGAGTTCCTGAGAAGCAATAACTGCAGATTTAACTTGGGATCACATTTTCCTGTTGAACAAGGTCTGCCAGGCAAAAACCCAGAAATGAACTGCAAAAAAACCTAATAGTTCTTTTATTCTTACTATTTGGACCCAAAAATACAAAACCACAATATACGTAAACTCTATAAAACCTTGTAATAGATCATGTCTGTCTACTAGCATGGGAACTATTTCGTCATTTTTCCAAATTGCTGTATACAATTCATCCTTATATGCAGAAGTGGTAGCTGTAACTTCCATAGACCTTAAATAATTGCATTGCTCACTTTCATAGACATCATCTATCTTTTGCCTCTTAACTTAGCTGCAGAGTTTTTCCCCTATACAATATAGAGTTCCCATACTTTCTATATGCAGCTATGCATCATCATGAGCCTAAATAAATATATAAATAAGAAAAGTGTCCTGCTGAGTGTTTCCTCATGCAGCTTACCATGGAATTTCCTTGGATTTTAAAACTTTATCCTGATTCAGATAAATTTCTGTAGATGTTTGTGGTCAGGGGTCTCATGATAGTGCTTCTGTAAAAAAATAGAGATTGATGCAAGGTACAGTGGCACCTCTCAAACATGAAAAGGTTAGGTGTTTGGGAGTTGTTTGTGCATAGAATTATATCCAACAAAATCTATGCATTATACACAGAGTGATTAAGTTTCTAGAATTTGATTAAAGAGCAAAACACAAAATTTCTCAAAATCAATTGAAACCTCAGTGTTGACTTTGTTTTCCATTTGCATATAAATTTTTAGGTATTTAGGGAGATCCTTGGAAAAATCATAAGTTAGAAGTGATTTATGATAGTAAATATGAAAATCTTTGCCCCCACCAGGAAATTTTGATGCTTGAAAAATACATATATATAACCTCTGAATCTTCATTTCAGTGATCACTGCATACCTAGAGTAGCTATACTGTGATTACACTGCTGTCATCCCAACAAACATATAGACTGACATGGATCCACTGGATTCCACCAGAATGCTCAACTGTAACACACTGCAGTAGTTTTACTGCTTAAAACTGTGGAGCTATGGAAAATTCCATTTTTTCTGGCCTCCTTATGTGCATGTTGTATCATAATACGTTTTTGTATGTGAGCATAAAGGTTTATTACATGACTGTAATCATTAAAGGAGGGGGTTTATTAGGAAACTATAATATGCATTGTGTGTGCAGAAAGTGAATGAAGAGAGTGTGCGTCTGGTCAAATCAGTAATAATGCAGTACTCAGAGGAACACTGAAAGGGGATTCTCTGCAATGAAAATTTGTCAAATTTCAACATTTCTTCCATTCTGTATTGATTCCAAATTACCCCTGGGGGAAAATTATAAAGACTGTATTCCTTCTCTGTATAATCCTAAACTAAATATTTTGTATTCTATCTTAATTTCTCAAAATGAAAGCAATTATCTCCCCTATCAATTTCAGGCACATTTTGTGGGAAATTTTATTTATCCTGAATAAGGAAAATAGAAATTGATCAATTTATATTAAAAAAAAATGCGTAGTGAGTCTAGAACATGATCAAGAGTCCGACCAACACAAGCATTCTGAAAACTGGTAGGAATATTGTGACTGACTTGGTTATATGTCCTGAGTAGCGATAATTTTTCCTCCTGCAATACTACAATGATTATTTAATTTGCTTTTGGTCATTTCACTAACATTTTGATTCTCATAGTAATTCCTATTATTTCTATAATCACCAGTAAATGTTACTGTGCCATTGTTCTTGGCATATTCTTTAAGAAGAATTGGTATTTTCTGATACGTGTTGGTGGGTTTTTTTATTGTCTACTTTGTGCCTATAAGTGCCTCTGAGTGAGCAGCTCCCTCAGATGCTTGGGACTGTTTCCTGCCATGTACCTTTAGCCGGCTATCCTCTGAGATCATTCCTATTTGACATGGGGGATCCAGTCAAACAAAAACACGCTCAGTGTTCTTTGCCAATAGGGTTCGTACAGCTGCCTATGTTTTTTTGGCTTCTGCTTCTTTCTGTTAGTTTACCCAGAGGGCTCAACTGAGAGACCATGTACAGAAGTATCAAGTAAAATATTTCATAAAACATTACTCACAGAGAATCTAGTGATGTGAAAAGTGCTACTTGAAAACTAATGACCTAGATACACCTCTAAATCTGAGGTCATCCAGCAGAGAATTCAGAATTCCTCAATGTGCACATGTAACTAGTACTCCAAAGATAAAATTGAATCTAAAGTCTATATAGTAAAAAATTTTCTCAAATCATCCTTTCTGCTTCAAACCCTCTCTTCTATGCCACACTGAAATCAACAGTTGATAGATTTTCCAGTGACTTTTATATCCTGTTATTTTGTTTACTCTTTCCTTGAATTAAAAAGGACCCAAAATAAACCTAATAGCAAATTGGGCATTGATGTGTAGGTGTAAAACACTATATTACCAGAGGAGCTATTATTTTATCTATTGCTAAAATATATACTATGTAAAATGAGTTACAGATGTTTAATTCTGAGTTGTTCTCTATTTCCATTTAGAAATCATTAATCTGTAAATTAATTGTGTTGAAAATTATCTTTCATAATCATAAACTTCTCAAACCCAGAATATCTGGGAACAGCTTTATTACAGGCTCAGAATTTCATAATAAAACACCACAGAATATAAAGACAAGTTCCATTTTCACAAGCTCTACAGAGAATATAAATGATTGACTATCTATCCTTCAGCCAATAACTTACTGATGGTTTTAGGTCCAAATGACAAAACAAAGAACAGAAATCAATGGCAGTGGAGAAAATATCAGATCAATAGCTGAATTTCTCATTAATGGAGCAACTGTCAGTTTTACTCTGACAAAAAAAGACAACAGCCTCACACCCGTTCTGACTCAGAATGAAGGGCAGAGGTCAAATATGCATAACGAATGTGGATCTGAAATTTCTTTAGACCAAAAAAACCCTTGCATCTGTAAAATTAATTTTTAAATAGATATATGATCCCTGGAGTAAAGTCCAACAGAAATCGTAAGAAATTATGGTTAAGCACTCACAGCGCTGTTAGGGTCTATAAACTTGTTTTCACAGACAGTGCTGCTGTGCAATTATAGGCTCCAGAGCAGAAGTATGTTCATAAATTTATCATTTGCAAAAATTAGATAATTTCGTGGGTGGGTGAGGTCAGTTGTGTTGGTCACTCAGGTTAAAAAAAAAGGAACACAGTTTTCAAAATTCTCTTTGTGCTTTCAAGAAAAAACATATTGATTGAACAATCTTTATGCTATATTTATTTTCTGATCTTCAGTTAAAATCAGTAAATGGGGGAAGTTCCTGATAATGATTGGGAATTATTTGGAGGAATAAAAGAAATAAATTAATAAATGAATACAAATATCTATTGAGACATTTCAGATCAGTGATTGTACTAGTTTTCTGATTTTCCACCCTGCTCTATGGATGATTCTTGTGACTTTTGCATCCTCTTTGGAGTATTTTTAGTAAGAGCCTATTGTGAAAACCCAATTCAGTAGTAATATGCTGGTATTTTTTTGTATAACACATGGGTTGCACCAATGCTTCTTCAGTAGTTATTCACATATTTAAAAAAAAAAAAAAAAAAAAAAAAAAAGCAAAACCAAACCCCAAAACTTTTCCTTCATCAAAAGAAGAATTTTCTGAGAGAAGAATAAAGTAGAAAGCAAGGGTCATGAATCCCCAAACCTATTTAAGCTCATAAATCAGAGCTCATAAAACCAGTAACAATAAAGACTAATTAAACCTACCCATTTATGAGAAGCAGTTTTAAATATGCATTTGAATCATGTTTTATTTAACAATAAATGTCGTTGATGGCCACATATAAAAGATTATAAAGGATTATAAAGGATTATATATGACTTCTTGAGTGGTCAGACAGTTACTGTAAATTGCTATAAAGTTCAATGGATCAATAGGTTAACTGTAAAACCTTCTACTTATATGCTTATAATTACCTGTAATACACGGTACTTAAGACTAACATACTTATGATATTTATGAACATTTTATAATCTGTTTATACATACAATGCTCTCTTGAGAATGATAATGCTCTGTGGCAAGATGATTGATCTATATCAGAGCAGAGTCTGAGCAATCTAAGATTTCTTGTCCTCAAATCAACTTCTCATAATACTCCAGAAAAACCCTATGGGTTTCCTTTTTAAAATGCAAAAGTATGAAATGGCAAGTAACATAATGCAGAAGTCCTACCCCTCTCTTTTTATACATCGTACAGTTTTTTTCTTGAATGTATCAGTAATAAATAGCAGCAATCAACTGATTATGATGTAAATCTGCAAAGCATGAATAGACCAAACAACATTAGGTCACTCTTAGTTCAAATGTACTTTTATAAAAATAACATCTTAATTCAGGTTAAGCTTTTTGATTGTTTTTCACTGGCTTGTAGTATTTAAGGCTTGACAAAAGCTGAATGGTTCTTTACAAAGTTATCAGCACTTTGAAAATTCAGATCCCAAGTCATATAATTAATATCAACCGTGTTTTAAGTATTCTACTTTCCCAAACTTTTCTATGCCAATTTCTTCTTGCTTCCATGAGTATATTGAGTTTAGATGAAGTCACAGAACTTATTAAAATGCTTGATTAAAACACTAATCAAACAGCTAGGGAGCAATCAAGATCAGGGAAGAAATGTAGTCATGATCAAGTCAGGCAAGCACAAGGAGAAAAGAAGGAAAATGGGCAGTGGGTGAGATGTTTCCAAACATATGTTTCCACGACACTAACAATGGAACAAGAATGGTTCTGCCTAAAGAGACCAGTTCAGCTGATTAAACAAGAGTATTATGGACTATTCTTCTGGTCTTCTTGATGACTATTCTTCATCAAGAAGTATAATGGTTATGAAAGAACAAGTGGTGATAAAAGAAAAACAACCTGAGCTTTGTGAAACTTTCTGGATGTTCAAATTCTGTTGGAACATAACTGACCTGCTACCTATGAACAACCTATGTTTTAAAACAGTGATCAAGCTGCATCCTGTACAAGCAGGAAAAGTAACAGTAGTAGGAAATAGGAATTCTGAATTTAAATAATAATTGTCCCTTACATCCAAAAGTATTCTTCAGTAATTACAGCTGCTAGTTAAAATAAGAAAAACTCACTACATATTTTATTGTATGCTAATCAGTTCTAACTGAATTCTGAAACACTAAGACCCATATGGAGCCCTGAACCTCTAGTGCCAGTTGAATCCACCCTTCTTGTTTTGACTTTCAGCCTTTGTCTCAGCTACTGCATTTATAGATGGAGCCTTTTAGATGGCTGTGTTTTCAGAGCTTCCTATTCATTATGCTAGTTTTTTTGCAAATACTTTTGCTAAGTGCATTAGCTTAGTGCATTATGTAGGAAAGGCTGGACAACTTATTCTTCTGGACGCTTAAAAGTTAGTCATTGAAGTGCTCATTGTGTCTAATTCTTGGTCTTTACCTTATCGTTATTGAGACATGTAAATAAAGACAACATGACCTCACTTTCCAGCTTCTCAAACATGTGTACAGGGAATAATAGATCTGATCTTTAGTTTAACTCTACTCATACTCCAACATGTTATCAGAGAAAGAGTCCCTTTTTGGTTTTATCAATTAATGGGGACTGTGAAATGGCAGTTTCTTTGAATTTATCTATGTTTATGTTTCCAGAACTTTCAAAATGAATAAACACTTGGCATTGATATCTATAATCTAGAGGATTTGCAAAGGTGGTCACATACTCTATGATTTTACCCGCCTCACTGAGGAGATTCAGGCAAAGGGCCTCTAAATCCTTAATTACCAATGTACCTGCTAGAGCACAGAAGGGATTTTCACATTAATAAGATAAGGACTATTTTAATTTTTTCACAAGGATAAAAAAATGGTTACTGCTGAAGTCCATTAATACAGCAAGTAATTATCTGAACATATGTTAGTTTTCAAAATTAGGATTAATACATTACTTTTCTATACTTATAACTCCTTATATTTTTCAAAGTAGGAATTAACTGCATTTTAGTCTAAAGTGTAGATTCCACATAAGAAGAATAATGTCAGTAATGTGCTTAAAAACACACAATCCAATCACTTTGACTTAAATTTTTATATGCCAATAAATCTGTTCCACAGTCTAATCAGTTAATAAGCTAATAAGTTAGTTCTCTTTAAAAATTTCCAGATGTTGGGACAGCCTCCTGTATTCTGGTGGATTTTAACAGTTACATAAAGTTTCAAAAGGAAGTACTAGTCCCATTCATGGACCTTAGTAAACTAATCAGTGTCTTTCTGTTATTGATGGGAATGCTCTGAGCACTGATTCAGAGAAATACATATACGTAGCCTTGCTGGCCAGAGGAAAGCATAACTGAAATAAATCCTTAGCATTAAAGTTGAAAAAACCCCTGGTATTAGTAAACCGAAGACTACAGCTTGAGATAATGAGAGGAAAAAGCCACAATTTTCACAGGATTTGTCAAGGAGTTTTTTAAGCGCTTAAGTCCTAGGGTTTATTTTGTCTATTTTTTTTTTTTTTGAGGAGCAGAGGAGAGACATTACTTGTTTTTTCAGAATTTTCTGCTAAGTGTCTATTTAACTGTTCATGCCTTCAAAATCTAGAAACAAAACAACACACTTTCAAAACAATATTAATATAGAAAGTAATATAAAAGCAGGTCTTTAATTGGAGGCCTCCAGGTGCAACCATGGCAAAATGCACGCATGACTCAGGGCTTGTACGCTATTATAGGTCTCGCAAATTAGCATAATTGACTAGAACTCCCAATTAGAAGCACAGGCAATGAAGTAATTCCTCTCTTGCATGAAGTAGGGTGGTGTAAACACAGTTTTGTCTCAACCCCACTAAAATAATGTCAGATCAGATCTGGTGAAGTGTTATACAACATAAGTTGCCAGTGACTTCCTTTGCATTTGAATAATTCACTGCTGCCTGACTATCCTCTGGTTCTGATCTTTATAATTACTCAAGCCAATCAGGCACTCTTGTGGGAATGTGGCACTCAGTTTCCACATGTGCTGACTTGGTGTCCAACTCCCACATTTCTATAAGCAAGACTGTTCTTCAGTCTGGAGCAATGCAACACCACAAATACCCCACTTATAAAAACATGCATTGATAAGAGACAAAGTCCTAACCGTTATCCATGTTTTCCTTTGAAGACTTCAGAAACAATGAAAATATGATCTGGTGGAGTTTTTTGTCATCTAAATAGTGACTATGTTTAATTGAATATACAATATTATATAACATAATATAATATTGAATTTCAGCATTTTATTTAATTTTTTATAATTGGATTTGACATCTTGTGTAGCAATGGGATTGGAGAGTTTTATCTTATTGTTTTATCTCTGTTTTTTTTAATAATTTTGTTTATTTGTTTGCTTGGCTGTTTTTATCCCTGTAATCTGACACAATGTATGTGCTCTTCCCTTGATTTCAATATCCTTCTGTTCTGTACAAAGATCTGAAATCACTAAATTAAGCTGCCTTTAATCATAATGGGAAGAGAGATTAAAGTAGATGGCATTCTCTCATAGATTAATATCTATACGTTGTTTTCAAATTCCTGAGAAAATATTGAAGTCTAAATGTCTAAAACAGCAGAACAAATCTGTTGTTCCCATGGAGCCTCAGAAAAAGCATAAAAGTTTAAAAAAATGTAAGATAAAAAAGAATAAAAAGATATGTATCTATATCATCTATATCTATATCTATAGCTATATGGAGATTTTATTCTAAGTGTTAGACACTACCCCTAAGCCCAGGAACAAAGAAATTGTGAAGGAGCGTTAGGCACTTAAAGTTGCCACAGTTTTGCTTGCCTTCTGACTCTGTGAGACCAGTTGAGCTGGCCAGAAATGTCCCAACTATATGTGCACCTGGCTGCAGATTGATGCAAGAAGAAATGCTAGTGACTCTCCTTTAGTTCCCTATAATATCTTCCAGCACCAAGTGAATCTCTCAGATGCAAATGGTAACAAAGTTGAGGGCCATTGCAGGGCTCTGAGAGAAGTGTTTAAGCATCTATAAGGTTCAACAAAGACGTAGGCATCAATTGCATTGCTCATTTATAGGTACCTGCTCCCATCAGGACTCCTATTTATCTAAACCATCTGTTTCAGAAGACAGACCTGACAGATGACCTATGTGCTATGTGGGCCATTTTGGAATCAAAGAATCACAGGATGGGTGAGGCTGGAAAGTACCACAGTGGGTCTTCTGGTCCAGCCTCCCTGCTCAAGCAGGATCATCCTACAGCACAGGGCACAGGACTGTGTCCAGATGGTTCTTGAATATCTCCAGTGAGGGAGACTTCCCAACGTCTCTGGGCAACCTGTTCCAGTGCTCAGTCACCTGCACAGTAAAGTTCTTCCCCATATTCAGGTGATGCACACTCAGCATGCAGTTTCAAAGATTTGCAGCAAAACTAGAATAAAAAATAGTGTTTACAATAACAATAGCAGGCTTCAGTCAAAGACTAAGACATTCCAGACTTTTATTTCTTCAGACACTAACATTTTGTACAGATTTTTTTAGTGTAAAAAGGTTCCTCTTTACCATCTTTTTAAACTAAAATATATTTGACTAATAGAATTAAAATCCAAACATTTATATAACCTTGCTGTTATGAGTTCTTCTTCTTTAATACAGAAGAATAATTTTTAATGTATTTTAAAATGAGTGAGGTATGTGAAGAGAAAGCAGACAAAAATGCATACACATAATTTGGAAAATTTTCATAACTATAGATAGTAATCATGAGAAAAACACAAAACAAAAAGAAAAGATAAACTATTTACGTCTCTGCAGATTTAAGATGACTTGAAAATATTAAAGTCAATCTTTCCATATTTTAGATTCAGATCACAATAAAAAAGAAATTAGATTTGTACTGAATTTTGAAATGGGACTAATAGAGGACAAAAACTGCCAAAGTTTTTATTACCTAAGATTTTTCTGTGTGCAGGATCTGAATGCTGCAAACAAACACGGATCATCTCCAGTTCTCACTGGCTATTGCAGGAAATATTATGGTCTGTAATCTTTTGGGAACCATTTCTGTTTTCATACACAGAGCTTGAGACCTTGGGTTACTTGTGCTGTTGCCAAACTTTCTAGTATGACTGAAACTGCTTCAAGATAAAAGCAAACAAAACAGAACAAAACAAACCAAACTGGAATTTAGTAAATATAATTTTAATTATTATTTATTACCACCTGTAGTCATAGCAAAATTGTTGTAGATGTGAGATAGTGAAACAAATTATACTGAAGCTAAAACAGTTTTTACACAACTGTACAGAGAGAATAGTCAAAATTTTTAACAGCTGTATGATTTCTGGTCTTGATTCTAAACCTTTTTTTCCCCACTTGACAGCTCTTGACCATTTCTACAGCAGATTGCCTTTATTCCAAGTTCACAAGGCAAATTCCAGTTTTTTTCATTAAAAGTACTAGGACTTACAATTATGGCAGTTTTCAGATAAACAATCTTCTGCAGTCTCTGAGACTAATTAAGTAAGGAAAATTCCTGGCCTGAAAGGTTTATCAACCAAAGAACCAATCCAGAATTTTTTTTTTTTTCATAAATTGTGGCTAGCATAGATAAGAGTCTCAAGGCTTTAGAGAAGAAGACAGTGACTGAGATGACAAGTCACAGAGACACGTTATTCACATTGGACTTTAATATATTCTTTGGTATTCTCTTTTTGATTTTCAGTTAGAGAATACATATGGTTCTGGATGATATGGGAAATATGGGACTTCAGAAGGAATTTAAGTGACAAATGGATGAGCACAGGTGGGACCATTGGTTTTAGACTGAGGCTGACAGAGAGCATATGTGCAAATACACAGTAGTGTAGAAAGGCAGATGCAGTGATCTCTCTTGCTCAATGTGACAGAGTATAATATCAAGATAAATCAGGGAACAGGCTTTTCATGCACAATTCCAGTGGAGAAATTGTTCCAAAGATGCAATATAAAACACACTTATTGCCTACCTATTCCCTGCTGCTCACACCCCTACAAAGGCTGCAGTAGTGGAAGAGTAGGGAGTTTTGCACTTTCTGGAGGAATGGGAAGCAGTACAGCAACTTGCATCTCTTCAAATATAGAGATGGCAATGCAGTCAAGAAGTGTTTGTTTTCTAGAAAGATTACTCCAAGCAGACTTTTTTCTCACAAATTTTTGAAAGAATTGAAGACTTTACATTTCAATAAAAGTAAAATGTGTTCAAACGAGGTTGTCATATGCCATGTTTTGAATGAGTTGTACTCTCTCCAAGTGTTGGAATTCATTCACTAAGTGAATTTCTTATCTTAAGATGTATCACGATCTCCTGACTTGATGAGGAGATTTTTCAAAATTTAGCACCCACATAATAGAATTTGTTACCAATAAATCTTGTTATAATGGACGTGGAAGCTGGAAGAACAAAGGAGACAGGAGGTACTTCAACTTTTGTTTCCACAGGACTCTTCAACTGTTTCATTACAAGAGGTGTTTTGTAAGAGAAAGCACTTGGTTGTAAGAGGTATATTGTAAAAGAAAACAAATACAATTAACAAAACAAATGAAAAAATATGAACGCTCATATTACTTTAAAAATCAATTTTGTTTGAAAATTTCAGCTCTAGATGTCATTTTTATGGACATATTATATATTTTTTGTACTTGGGTATGCATGTGGATTACCTGAGAAAGACAGTAGAACACGCTTGGCAGGCATGGACATGGGAAAGGGGCTCTGAAGCTCTGGGAAGGGATTGCAGCACTAGACTTGCTCCAGTAAAGCTTCATGCCTATCTGACTCCAGAGCAGGTGTGGGATGTGTCTACTCCATTTTGCCCTTCACCCTTTCTGCCTTTTTTCAACTTTCAATATTCATTTAAGCTCTTATAATGACTTGATGAAAATGAACACCAATTTTAAATATTCGCTGTTCCTCTTTTATCTGACTTTTTTCATACATGACTGATTCTTATGCAGGCTACACAAGGACAGTATAAATATTTTATACCTCTACAAGGCTAATATCTACCAGTTTAGTTTTATGTAAACAGTACTAATATTAAACATCTGTTTTGTGGGGGTTTTTTCCTAGCAGTTCCCATAAATTGGAACTTTTTTGTTGGGACTTCCCTTCTGCTGTTAAATTTTCACAGACAGCGAATGTTGATTGTCATAGTGCCCCTCTTAATTTTCGAAGAGGGAGAAAATCCACATGACTAACAGTGCCTAAGACATATTCAGAAATTATATATTCTCTTTGATTACAGGTGTACAGGACAGGCAGACATTTTTTAGATATACTCAATCTTTTCCCTAATTTAAGTTCCTCAAAGTAACTGAATATAGAATTCTGCCAGATGACAGAATTCTGCAATTCTCCCAAGTAATCAAGCACAGAATACCCAGCTTTTTACATTTTTTCCATGCCAGAGACATACAGAGAAATTCTTGCATCAGGTATCTCAAAGTATATCAACACTTAAAGGAATCTGCTTGTTGTAATATACTAAAAAACATCCCTCAGGGATAAAGTTTAAGAGTATCAAACTGGACAAATTCTAAACAGAGTAGGCTAGTCCAGAAGTGCTCCTTGGCCTGAAAAGTTTTCTAAGCAGCATAGCTAAGTCAGGAAAACCTTTCAATGTGGGCCAAACTTAATGTTGTTTTCTGACTGATTGTTCTACAGATTGCAGGCTTTTCATCTTCTTTGATATCTGTGATATCTTTGCCCTGTGACATGCCAACAATGTTATTCCTGACTTGAATGGAGGGATCCCAGATGCAATTTCTCCCTCTCACCTACTTTGCCTTCAGTTAATGTAGTTACATTTTGAGAGGGTAGCAACAACAAAAAAAATTGTGTGGGAAATCTGGCTTGGAAAGCTAAGCGAGTATATATATATGTATGGAAAAGGGTATGTAAAGGACATCTTTAAAGTAACTAACTTAGAAAATAAACATGCTAATAAATATTTCTGATTACATGAGTATAGCTGTTGGACCTCCGTAAGTATATTTGCATAGATTTTATTTGAGATTTGAAATAGTACAAGACCCAGATTGGTAAGGGTTTAAGTTTTAGATTAATCTTTAATGTAGACTGTGAATAACATGATTATTCACATGCTTTAGTGTTATGCTGAATGGTAGTGAGAGAAATCTCCTTCAGTTAAGGAGTGTTTTAAGGACTGCGAGAATACCCCGGTCCACTATCGCCTACAGAATCTATATTTTACCTGTCTTTTGTACCTCAGAATGGAAAACTTCACTTAGCTTGTAATAGGCTTTCAAAGACTTAGAAATCTTTACGTAGCAGGAGTGACAAGAATAAAAATCTTGTATTCTACAATTAGGAGTTCTTCATTAATCATTTTTATGTGATATAACAAAGTAACATGAATGTCAAACAAAAACATCATCACAAGTAATAAAAAAGCATAACTGTGACCTCAAGTGAAATTAATTGACCGTTAAGTAAGAGCATAAAAATTCAAAGTAGCCAAGGAGTTCATTCTTAGGGCAGTACGCATCCCAATATTTCATACAAAACAAGGAAGTAAAACAATACAAAATTCACACTATTGGAAAATGGTCTAGTAAAGCATTCTTCGAAAATAATCTATAAAGCAAATTTTCACAGTGGTAGCATAACCTTACTGGAAGGTAATGAAACAATACAATCCTTTTTAGCTGTCCTATATCAGTCAGAGAGGACACGTCCAGGGTAAAGTAAAGGATGGGCGTGACTCCTTCATTGTGGATGGAGGAATGCTTGGTAAGGAATATCAACTGCCCAAGAGTTAGGTCCTCCAGGATGTCAGGTATCATGTGTGCTAAAGTAGGCCAGAAAAATAAGACAGAAAGACAACCCCACCACTAAAGTATTTTGGTTTTTTTTAATCTCTGACTACCTGCAGGCATTAAACAGGATTTTTTGCACATTGATCCTTCAAAAAGAGTACCTGCTCTACATTTTGTTGGCTCTCTGTAATGCTTACCTACCAGAGCAGAGCCATTAGGAAACAGGTGGTAGAAGTTCAGTTTCTGGAATTCTGAATGGACTTGAACAGAAGACAGCCTCTGAGGTCATTCCACTTAGCTTACATTATTCCAATGTCTATGTTAGAAAATTAAGCACCTTAGATTATCTCTGTGTATTTATATGAGATATGTGGACACTTCTAGAGAGAGTTTCTAACTTGTTTGGATAATTTACTTCCCTGAGAATAGATGAAGCCCTAGCTCCTGACTTGGTTACTGCAACAATGTGCCTGAGAGTATGTGATAAATTTGAGCCTGAAACTCTAGAATTAGCTGACTACACCTGAAAGGACTAGTGTTTCACTTCAGTTATGTCTTATGTCCTGTTTTACCAATCTTTTTTTGGGAGTATGAAATATTACAAAAGCAATTAAGCAATAGGAGGCAGTGTTAAAGCAATTGCACCAATGGCCACAGGGCTCTATGGGCCAGACTATGAAAATGGAGTTTTTAATTAGATTCCATTTAATGTTGGCTCATTTTATTATATTTTATTTTATTTTATTTTATTTTATTTTATTTTATTTTATTTTATTGTCTTCTGTCTTGTTTGGGTTGGAACACTAAGAAGTTAGGAAAATTGTGAACCGTGGTTGTGTAGGACATCTTACTTATCCTTGATCCTGTATTTGTGCCCCTGTTATTATACAGTCCTTCAGGATCTGATGTTATGTCATTAATTTCTTTAATTTTTCTGAAAGATGCTGCTCATTCAGTCACTGTATTGAAAATAAAATGTGCTTATGTATTGAATTTGTCTTCAAAGTTTAGGTTTTTCACCCCAATTTCGTGCAGAAATTGGCAAACAGAGAGAGTCTAGGCAGGAATTTGGAGGATGGTCATGTAATTTAGGTTGTTGAATGTTACCCTGGGGGCTGGATTCTGTATTATTCATGCTGTGTGAAAGCTTGCTTAATTTATATAGTGCTTTTGCAAGTTGAATAAATAATGGTAAACTTCTAAGCCTTAACATAGTAGAAAATAAATAAAGTAATAAAGCACAGTAACGATACATGGTGTTTTGTTCTCTCTTTTGTGACTGGTCTATGTACAAGGCTGACATGTACACTGACCCAAAGAGATTAACCCTTCCATCCATAGATTAGCCATTTGACAGGGTTTTTTCAAATCCAACATTCATGCCACTCCTGACCATAATCCAGGTCCTGTTCCTGTACACATTTGCTCATGCTTAAATTTGTTTTGTAACATTAACTTCTATGAAGACTAACATTTTGGATCACTAATTTATAAGTAAAAAATAAAGGGATTTTACCAAATATTTTTGGATAGGGAATGCATTCAAAGAGATCACTAGTTGAAATCTGAGGGTTTTTTCCCAGTATTCATTCAATTCTTATGAATCAGTTAAAGAAACCACTGGGCTCAAGGGTCTAAAGAAATGCATGAAATACACCATCTACTGTAACTTAGATAACATTTAAAGCATTCAAACTTTTATGAAATTTATCATTAAACTAGCATGTACAGAAAATAGTAGAACCTTATTGAAAGAAATAACATTTGTACTAACATGCTTAAAACCAAACTTGTATTAATACATTATTCTGGCTCAGGGACATGACCTGTTGAAAAATTTTTTGAAAATAAATATTCTGACTTTAGAAAAATGTAAATTACCTTTAAGATTAAAAAATGTACACACCAAAGTAATACGCGAGTCTATATTTAAATCTTTTTTTAAAAATCATGTTGAAATATTGAATCCATTATTTTTATTCATTAAAAATAGTCTGAGGAAACAGCTGGAAATTGTCAGAAATGTCAGTCAAGACTTAATATATATTTTCCAACCTCTAGAATATGAATTATAGGAAAACAGAAAGTGTAATTAGTACAAGACTCCTTTACAGACATTTTGAATACACTTGTTTCAAATGAACTGCAATACAAAGTTGGCATACAGTGTGCCCCTTTCTATTATTTTTAGTAAAATGGATCTCTTGCTGTGATAAGTGATGCAATTGTAAATTTCAACAGAAAAGTGATTCTGATAAACAGTGGGTAGCATTTTTATTTAAGTTACAATAATGCTATTCAACAACTATTATAAGTGGTCTGAAATGTGACGCTATAGTCAAAAACAACTGTGCAAAGTTGTTGTTATCTTTTAACATTGGAAATTTTGTCCTTGGGAAGAAGTCCTGAGACCCAATTTTAAGTATTGGCAAATTAAGAGGGTCAATGAAATAGCACTTCAGTGTAAAGAAAGATAGGATAGGCTTTTTCGTAATACTGTCAAGATCAAAACAATCCTTCAAATCACCTAAAATTAAAATAATATTTCAGGCTATATTTCTTAATTCATATTTGTGCAGGTTTGAAAGCAAACCAGTGAGGCTCCAAGTCAGAAATACAATTTAATAGGGGAAAAGTAAAATAAATGCAATAGTACAAAAAGCGAACCACTGACAAAGTCAGAATACAACCTGGCACCCTGTCAGTCAGGGTGCTGGTAGCAGTTCAGATGAAGTGGTCCTGTTAAAGCAGTGATCCTGTAGAAAAAAAGAGTCTGGTCTTCGTCTGAAAGTCCAGTGGTGGCTGTGTTGTGGCTCTTATCCTCTGGAAATCAGTGGGAAAAAGCTGTCTGTGGTGTTTGGAATCCCAGATTATATCCAGGATGGAATGCTTGGTTTCTCCCTCTGTGTGGAGCTTCTCACAATGGGATGATGAGTCACGCGGCAAGGCGTTGATGGGCCCATTAACAAAAGATTGTCCAGAGGCAGTTATCTATGAGCCATGGGCAGGGTCCTTGATTGCCCATTAAACAAAGACAACTCTCGGAGGGAGGAGACAAGGAAAACACTGCCCCACCTGGTTTCAGATGGTTATAGAATACATGCTTTTGGGCATGTCTTACACTGTAACCTAGGACAATATTAAATATACCTGGGTACAGTAAATTAAGATACATGAGCTCATATACCCAGAGAAAACTATGTTGTCCCATACAAGTTTAGAGCCTTACCATGTCTGTCCAACAGGTATGGAATAACAGAGATCTCTGCTCTTGAGACGATAAATAAACACTCTGAAGTAAATTACCTATCAGCATTTCTTTGTCCAGTTAATTACAAGATGGCAAAGTTCTTTTTTTAAATTTAGTAATCTGTCCCTGACTTGGGCCTTCACGTAGAAAGCAGGGTAAATAACTTTTCTCTTCATAAAAGGCATTATTCGCTATGTGAAAATATATCAAGTGAAAAAAATACGGGGGACTCATGCTACTGGAATGAGTGTGACATTTGAAGTTTGAACTTTCAAACTTCCTGGTTTGGAGTTCTGTTACTTTAGAATAACTAGAACTCCCTGGTAGTGTTTCACGCACTAATACTGGAGACATCTGCACAAACTTTATGTCTACATTAAATTTGTTTATTTCTCTGAGAATACCAATGCAGAGATGAGAAAACTGGAGAGATTTCAGATAGTGAGTTAATATGTGATAATTCAAAGTTTCTAAACATCAGATTTCTCTACATATTCCTCTGCAAACTCCATTTATGAGTAAACTGAGGAAAAATATGGTATTGCAAGAGATCATATACCACGATGGAAAACTGGAAAGCTCCCCAAATTAAGAGGAAAATATTACAGACAAAAAACCTCTTCTGCTTTTGCTGGCATAGAATTAATTTTCATCTTAGCAGATTGTATGGTGCTATGTTTCAGACCTGTGAGTGAACCGAGTTGATAAGGCACCCATGTTTTAGCTATTGCTGAACAGTGCAGTTCAGCAAGTAACGCTGGGGAGGGAAATTGTCCATGGCTGCCTGGTGCTTAGGGACTATTTGGACTTCAGTGTTTTCCTTGGGTTTAGTTTTGGTGGTGGTGCTGCTGGGTTTGTGTTTTGGTTTAGCGATTTTCCTAAAAAAGCTGTTCTTCTCTCAATCTAGTTTTGCACTCCCGATTCTCGTCTGCCTCCCACTGGGAGGGAGGGGATATGGAGCAAGTGATTATGTGGTGCTTAGCTGCCTACCAGGATTAAAACATAACAACCTTTTACTTGTAAAATAAAATCACAGAATCACAAAATAAACATTTGCATATTATTTTAAAGCAGAATGTTTTCAGATCTATTCATAAGTATTATTATTTTTTAGTTTTTCTATAATATTTTAATATTGTAAAATAGAAAAAATATCTTGCTTTTCTAATTGCAATTGATTGTAGGAAACAAAAAAAGTCAAAAGTCTATTCTTCCAACAGAAACAATTATCATATCATTCTATCCCAAAATAACTCTACTAATATGCAGGTGAAAAAGCATATCACACATTTTTTCTCATTCTTTTAGTAATAAAGCACACCACATCTAATTTGGCCACTGTCATATATGAAAATTAGGTGATTGGCTTTTGCATATAAAAATCATCTTATGACCAAGTTAATAAGTATTAAAGTTGTTAAGGTAATAATTGTTAAATACCTTTTAATTATGGAGTTTCCATGCTGTCTGTGAGTCCGTGTCCCTCCCCAGCAAATGCTTNCACTCACTGTGGTTTACATGAGTGTTAGCTAGATGATTTCCCTATCACACACGACTACCTGATAGGAAAATTTGAATTAAGGTGTACAAATGCCAGATCCCAGGCACTGTAACACAGTACAAATAGAGACTTGTAAACTGACATGAAGTACTCATTATCTAATCTTAGTAAAAATGCAATTGTTAGCAATTAAATAATACATAAATTAAACAATCCACAAAAGAACAATAACAAATAAAGCTCTCAAGATCCAATAAGAGAATATTAATTAAAACATTTCAGTTTCAATGTTTGAAATGTAACAAATGTGGTGTAAGGGGAATATAATTTTGTCAATTTTTTTTGGTAAATCTCATGTTTTGGTCTTGTAGAAGTTCTTTAGTAGACAGTGAAATTAATTTGCTGTTGATAGAGAAACAGGCCATGATTAGAAAGTTATGATTCTGGAAGTTGCAGATAAATCTCATGCTGAAGATTTTACATAATTTTCTGATTCTTTACTAGAAAAGTCCTTGTGGAAAAATTTGTTATTACTGTTACGGTGCAAAAATGCATAGAGAGACAATACAAGGTGCCCAGATAAAGGAGAAAAAAAAAATCTGTAAGTGTATCTAACTGCCTACTAGGTCAGTACATGCTGCTACATTGTTGACAAAAAGCAAATTGGAATAAAAAAACCTAACTAAACAAGTCTTTAACTGGTGGTATTGGAACAGAGCTCCCTAATGATTTATTTTCTTCACCATAAACCATTTAAATTAAAAAAAAAAAATTAGAATTAATTTAACTTTTTGGATGGCACCTGCACATGTCCATCAGTAAGGAGTTGAGATTTTAAAAAAATCAAAGAGGAAATAAAATGTATATTTTTGAAATATCATAATTATCAACTGGGGAAAATCAATGTCATTAGATGACTTGTTTGAAATGCTTGTGTCAAAATTAGGTGTTCTAAAAGTATTTTACAGTTACAAAAATGGCAGAAATGTGACTCGTGGTGAATTCTAAGATCTATTTCACAATGGAGGTTGATTAATATAGTGTGGAATTTTGCCCTCACAATCTAAGAATCAGAGTAATTGATTCTAAACTTTTGATGTCATACTTACATGAAAATGTTATTTGATCAATAAAAAAACACAGCAGAGATAGTAAATAAATAAATAACATTGTTTGCTCTACACATACCTTAAATAACAAAAACTATCATTATAACTTTAGTAAGATCATAGACTAATATTATGAATCACAATGAGCATTTCTAGTTAAAGAGTTTTGGGACTTGCAAAAATATAAGCTATATTATACTAAGGCTTTTAAAAATATAGGTGAGATTATATTAAATGCATAAATATAAAATAATTTAAAAATTCTGAAAACATCTTGCAGAGATTAGTGAAAATGCTTTCATCCATTTTTGTAATAACAATAAATAAGAAGACAAAGTAGTATTTCTTTATTTGCAATCCAAATACATAGAGGCAAAACCTCATATCTCTGAAACCACTTTTAAATGGAGTCTTATTACCTTTTTTTAGAATTATAGCCACAAAGAAGTGGATGTTATAGGGAGCATGGAGGAGTTCAAGTGGTTTGAATAATGGTTGTTCACAACATTCTCCTGAAAGATGCTTATGTGACACAAATAACAGGAGCTGATGGCAATTCTAAGTCATTTAGAAAAAGTAAGAATACACTTCAAAGAATAATGTAAAAATGTTCATTTCCCTTCCTCAGATATGCAACAAAGTTATCGTGAGTCAAAAACAAAGATGCGTTGCTCATCATGAAAATGGAGACGATTAGATTGTTGGACACTTAATGATATATATTGATGAATCCTAATGGAAGTTAATCCTCTTGAAAACAAATTCAGGAAAGCTAAATTCCTTGAAATGTTTAAGTAAGAATCAAGGAAAATATCTTCTATTGACAGTGGAAGGTAGCTATCAATTGTGAGAGAATAAAAAAACAAACTTGAAAAATCAGGCTCATGACAAACTACCAAATGTAACTATATCTGACATAGGTGAATATAACTCACTATTCCCAAATACAGAATATATATCAAAAAAAAGGATGTGAAAGCAAGCTATTAATATCTCATATGGTTAAATTAGGTTGATAGTTTCAATTACAAGATCTTGTTCACAGGTGAGTAATTGGATTACCTCTTAAAATAGCCAAGCCGAAGCAAGTCAGATGTGAGAAAAACCTCAGTTCAAGCATGCTAGATAAAGCACTGTTAACATTTATTTAACAGTTAAAAGCCCTGAAGATTTCTTCTTTGCTAAGAATATTATGTCTCAGGATATGCGAGCTCTGCACAGGATTTGCAATTACTTTTTTGTATACTGCCACAGTATACAGAACATGCAAGAACAGAAAACTAACCATCTTTCATATGTATTTACTGCTTCTTTCCTAGGCCTCAGAGAAAAGCAAGAACTTCCTGTCTCAGTAACATTTGGGATTGGGAACAGGATTGAAGAGAAATGACTGCATTATGAAAGCCTAAAGGAGGACACCTTATCTTGAGGCTGTAAATTTGGAATTAAACACTGGAGCTGCCGATGTACTAGATTTCAAATCTGCTGAAAAACTGGATGAAAACTGGAATGTGATGAATGGCATGAAATGTGTGAAATGGTGTAGAATGATGATAAATCAAATCAGGATAGCTGTATGAAGTGGCTGAAATTGGGTGTCATATCCTAGCTTTAGGAGGTCTCAATTAACATTCACAATAAAATTATCCAAAGGTAGTGTCTTTGACTGAAGTACTAAATAAATTTTAAAAAAAGAAAAAAGAAAAAAACTGGCTATAGTGGGGTGGAAAAAGCTAGGGCCTGGATTTTTTTGTCTTAAATCTGTCTAGTTCTATAGTGGTTTTCTATATCTATGTTTATGTTAATCTTTTTTCTATCTACATGTACATATTTAATATTGGAAGCTGGTGCTCTTTAATAAAAGTGATAAAAGCTGGTTAGAGGATTTTCTTTGCCAACACTGGTAAATTGTAAAATATATTTCACGTTGTTTCTCCCACCTTCTCCAGAATCCTAAAGAGAGACATGGTGATTCTCTGGAACTATTCTTCCCAGGACTCCTACTAGCATATAATTTATGTGACTTTTTGATTAGCTGTCTGCAAAAGTCACTTATAAAAGCAGAGTTCCCATCAAACAGGTTTTCTGTCACACAGGTTACTGAGTCTACTTTTTTACTTTCATTGAATTAATGTATTAAGTTAAATCAGTGGCTCTTCTGTTGTATATACTTTGACTTTTTTTAAAATGTAGCTGCTGTTCTCTTTAGTTGCTGCATTAATAAATTTTTATATGTATGGATCTGACTATGGTAAAAAGAAGGTTTTCAGGAAAAGACTACATTTTCATGAAAGTGGCTTTTTTTTTCATGTCAAGAAGAATGCCACTTTAAGTGGTCTATTTAACTCCTTGAATCATAGAATCATAGAAAAATTTGGGTTAGAAGGTGCTTTAAAAACCACCTAGTTCCAACCCCTGCTGCCATGGGCAGGGACACCTTCCACTAGAACAGATTGCTCAAAACTCCATCCAATCTGGCCTTGAACACTTCCAGGCATGGGCATAAATCATTCACTTTAGCCCACCGACTTTCTATTTATTTATTTATTTATTTGCACAGCTCACTGAATGCCTACCACTTTGTCAGTATATTTATGGAACTTTGTTGCCCAGAGCTGAATGCACTGCTGTAGGGGAAATCACACCAGTGCCTTAGAAACAGAACTTCTATTAGACCTTTGCTTTGTAAGGTAATACATGTGCAGTCCAAAATGCCTATTAGCTTTTCTATTTTATTGCAACAATATTTCACACTTTTGAACTGATATCTAATGTGCTGTATAGTATTCCTAGAATTAGTGCTTTCCAGGTTGTTGCTTCCCTTTCAATCTTTGTAGCAACTAGTTCATCTCTGCACAGATTCTTGAGCTTGCATATTTTAAAGTTGAATATCTGATTTGTCTGCCCTTGCTGCCAGTCTCTGAGTCCTCATTGGTGCTTGCCACTCTTCTAAATCTATCATTGGCAAATTTCCTTAGCGATTCCCTTGTTTGTTACTTCCTGTTAAATTCTAATAAAAATTACATATCTGATTTCTGGGTCTTCAGTTTCATTCTCAAGTTGATATATGGAAATTTACAAATAGTATTTCAAATGTATTCTTCAGTCAGGCTTCAATGTACTATTTTTCTAAAGCAATTGTAAATACAAAAATTTGTGAAAGATGTAAAAGAAAGAACTTTCTTTATTCAAGTGCTTGAGTTGAAATCTAGGTTCAAAATTGCCACTGACTTCAATGGCAAAAGTAGCATCACTACATACTTTATTACTAAATAAAGAGAAGCCTTTCCAGCAGTTTTTGTTTGTTTGTTTTTGTTTTGTTGTTTTGGTTTTGTTTTTGTTTTGTTTTGTTTTTTTTTTTACAAAATCAGAGAATCATTTACATTGGAAAAGACTTCTAATGTCATAGAGTCCAGCCTTTGACCAATCACCACCTTGTCAACTAAACCATAGCATGCCATGTCCAGTCATTAATTGAACAGAGGTGGGGACTCCCTGGGCAGTCTGTTCCAATGCTTAACAACCCTTTCACTGAAAAAGTTCTTCCTGGTGTCCAAACTGAACCTCGTGTGGTGCAGCTTGAGAAAATTTCCTTTTGTCCTACTGCTGGTTTCCTGGGAGAAGAGACCAACCTCCACCTGGCTACAACCTCCTTTCAGGCAGTTGTAGATAACACTAAGGTTCTCCCCCTAGCCTCCTTTTTGGGAGTCTAAACAACTCCAGCTCTTTCAGTCTCATACGAGTCACTCTCTAGACCCTTCAGCAGCTCTGTTGCCCTTCTGTGGACTCTCTGCAACACCCCAGTGTCTTTCTTTCTTGTTGTGAGGGGCCCAGAACTGGACACAGCACTCAAGGTGTGACCTCACCAGTGCCAAGTACAGAGCAACAATCACTACCCTGGTCCTACTTGCCACACTTTTCTTGATATAAGCCAGGATGCCATTGGCCTTATTGCCTTTTCTGCTGGGCACCTTTCCAGCCACTCTTCCCTTGACCTGTAGCTCTGCATAGGGTTTTTGGGGCCAGAGTCTAGGACCTGGCACTTGGCCTTGTTAAACTTAATACCAGTGGCCACAGTCCATCAATCCAGTCTGTTCAGATCCCTCTGCAGAGCCTTCCTACCCTCCAGGTGATCAACACTCTCACCCAATTTAGTGTCATCTGTGAACATACTGGGGATGGACTTGGTGCCTTCATCCAGATCATCCAGAAAGGTATTAAACAGGACTCATTTGGTTTGTTTTTAGCATATGTACATTTTAAGAGTAGGATTATTCATTTCACTATTGAAAAAAATATACTTACCAGTATTTTCTTTTACAAAAATATGCACCCACACACCCTCACAGAGGCAGAATTCATTACTTTATTGGTTTGCTGAGCTAGCTTTCTATGGAATGCTCTACTTGGCTAGATGTTCTTGATAATAGATATCTTCACTCTCTAGGGCTGTTACTCTGTCACCTTTAATGAACATAATAGATATGTTCCTTGGCAAACATAAAATGTTTTTACCAAAATTAAGAGACTTATGACTGTTTACAAAAGCTGAATCTTACTTACACCTATGTGTAAGTGCATTTTGTTTTAAATTTAAGTGCATTTTGTTTTAAATTTCTCTCTAACAGAATTCTGGAGATGATGCTCTCTGCAGTATTAAATTTAACATACAGTCATCTTACTTTAAAATGAGCGTTATGGAAGCATATGGTAAGAATAAAGCATTCTTCTTCTCTGCTGGGAAGTGGTATCCAAAATTATTATTACACGTAAGGCACTGCAAAACCTGTATGTCTAAATTTCTGAATATCAGAACTACTTAAAATTGTTACATTGGGAATACAGTAATTTCAGCACTATCTGACTCTTGATCTACAGACACACCACTGCTTGTGTGTGCGAGTGATGTATTCTTATTGCATTAATAATTTTCATCTTTTATTGTCTGAATAATGCATGAACTTTGTTTTCTTTGTGCTTTTCCATTCAGAAAACTGCATCAAAAAGTCACACCTCCAGATTCATCCTCATTTGGACTGAGCACATGGCATATTATTAGTTCAGAAATATGACAGCTATGAAAACACATGGAGCCCATGGATACCAGCTGAGAAGTGAAGGGAGATTTTGAGCAACATTACTAAATAAGCATGTTCATTAGGGCTCTTATTTTTTCACGAGTTAGAAAAATGCAGAATTATAGCATCTAAGCTGCTTTATTTTTAATACCATATTTCATTATACAATACATTAATGAATTATGCAGTGAATTTCTTTCTTCTTGATTTAGAAAAAAATGCTTACACGAATATAGTGATCTCACAGCTGTTCATGGGAAATAAGAGGGATGCTAAGACTGCCAGGAGAGTAAAAAAAAGTTGACATTTAGATACTTAGTAGTGGAATTACAGTAATCTTTAAATGGAAAATATTTTACTATAGTGAAACATCTATTGTTTATTGAACCCATCTTGAAGGAGGTATTTTTTCTCTAAAACTGTTCTATTCCCAATCAGGGCAGAAGCATTCAGATCTGCTGCTGTATCATATAGCCTAGTGGTATCTTAAAGGTCAAAAATACCTTGCAGAATATACAAGTTTTTTTGAAATGTAACAAATCACACTTATTAACAGATTAACAGTACAACATATAAATTAATGAAGAACCTAAATATTTTCTCCACATTCAGCACAAAGGAGCTCAAATCAAACTATTGGGAGCATTTATGTCTCCAATGGTTACAATATGCTGAAGCTCTGTCCTGAATGTCTGGGATGAAAATCAGTGACCTGGACTCTCAGCCCCTACATAGGCCTCCAGGCAGCTCTAATGCAGCTACTGTGACAAAATTAGAGCAGGGTGTCTGCACGAAGCTCTCTGAGAGCCTCTTAGACAGGCTGGGAACTCCTTGTATTCTTTGTGGTGAACAACAGATAAACCTGCCAAGGCCACCACAGCCAGTGTCAGAGGCCATATCTGACATGACCACAGTTGGTCATCTCCTACCTTTTAGCCTTCTTTAGAGGTCATGATCCTCAGCATATGTGTCTTGTGGCTCATAGATACAGCTCCTAGGACGTGGAAGGTCATTGTCTTTATTTAACCATCACTTTGAAACTAAATACATTGAAATAAATTCTCTTTAGAGTATTATACTTGCACAAACCAATTTTCTGTGTTTTTTAAGTAAACGCTGGTGCAATCTAATACAAGCTCAGTTGGTTGGAGCATGGCGCTAACAACGTCAAGGATGCAGTTTTGATCTCCGTATGGACTTGATGATCCTTGTGGGTTCCTTCCAGCTCAGACTATTCTGTCATTCTGTGATTCCTTACATTGTTTTTTGGCTGCTTATTTATTTCTGAAGTTGTCAGTTTTTACAAGTAATCTCAGAGACTTGATTTCAAACTTTAGTGGCTAATATTTTTTAAATGGCTTAGAATAAGCCACCTTCTCATAAACAAGAGCCTTCTAGAATTAAAATGTGAGAATAGATTGAACAGAACTTTCTGATTTTGAAGTGCAAAATAATCATTAAAAATGTTGGTTTAGGCAGAAAACCCCCAATACACAAACCAAAATACCTGAACAACTTGAGTAACTGAATAAAAACTAGACTGCCTGAAAATAGAAAAGAGTGGATAACTGTTCCACATGGGTTTGTGTTCTGAAGTGTTTACTAGAAGTCAAAAGCAGTGTGTTTTGGGATGGCAAACTGAAATTGGTAAGACAAGTAGTAGAGAAGTTAATAACATGTGGGTGGAAAATGGCCAAAGGTCAGATGCAAAAAGTGAGATGCTAAGTACTTACTGAGGCAAAAAGAATAAAAGAACAGCCCTTGGGAGCTCTTCTGGTGGCTAGAGTGTTTGCTCTGCACCACTGGGGGACAATCAGAAGAATCCCCTGCTCTTTTCCTTTTTCTTTTTCTTTTCCTTTTCCTTTTATTTTTCCTCTATTTTTCTCATTTTTCTTATTTTTCTGATTCTTCTTCTTTCTCCTTTTTTTCTTTCTCACTTTTTTTCTTCCTTGTACAGTGCCAAAGATGCAGTTTGAAATAGTGTTTTCCCTTTCCTAACAAAACTGTAGACGTTTCCAGTGATTATCTGCCATCTGTTGATTTCAGTATTTTAATTGCTTCAGAATCCTCTGGAAAACAGCTCTTTCTTGAAGGAGGGTTGAATGTACATTCAAAGGTAGCTTCAGCTGAGCAAGTGTCCAGCTAATCCCCTTAGCACACAGGGACAAAGCTGCCACCAGCTCTAATTGATTCTGAAATGAATCCGTATAGAAAATTAGAAGGTTTGGACTCCCATGTTAGCTTCAATGCAGAGCCAGGATGTAAGCCTGACAGCTGAATGGATTCATAAATGAAAATCTGATAAGCGGCTTAAAAGTGTACTTAAGTCCAGAAATGATTTGAATGCTCTTGTTAATGGCACATTGTAAATTGTCATCTAGTTAATTATCTCTGAAGATGAGTTCTTGCAGAGGAGAAGATACGCCAGCCTTTCACAGCCTTTTCTCATCACATATTTATTAAATTCCACCCTCCTCGCCAGTAGCTGGAAGGCAGAATGAAAGGATTAGGTGACTGCAGTTCCTCTGTGGCTGTCAGTTCACTGTGCCAAACTTCAAATATGAACTGTTGCATGTACTGTCAGAGACATTTCCTTTATATCTTAATTTGCAAATGAGGAGATGACATTTGTTAGGCCTTGTATTTGCACACATGAAAAGCAAATACTGTCACCGCTGGCTATTTTGTTTATCCCTTTGGAGATGGTGTATGGCCTATTTATAAATTTTCTTCAGATTTCTTTTTTTTTGCTAACTGAGATAGTCATGGAGCTACACATCCTCATATTTTATTCAGGAAGCCTATCTGCAGTTTATGAAGCATGCCCTGCATGCGACAGCTATTTAAAACACTGTCTTTAAATCTATTTTTACTTGGCTGTTTTGCAATTTTTTTGATAGATGTTCCTATTTTGTATAAGTTTCATATAGATAGGCTGATGAGTTTTTGTGTGCGTACAGGTACATCTGCCTTTTTTGAGTTTCATATGTGTTTATCTGCCTATCTGCATTCATATTAGTAGTGGAGAGGTAGAAAGATTGTGCTGGAGGCAAAGATTGTTCTGTCCATCACATTCTTATAATTCACCATCAGATATGAAAAGGATAAGAAATGAAGATGGAAGAAGAAGAAATGAAATGCACTGCTCATTAGAGGAAGTTCACTGAGCAAAATAAATAACCAGAAAGAACACTACAGATGTAGAGTATCATCATCTCAAAATACCCAAGAAAATATTGTTGAGGAGTAAAATCTGTAATATTTCTGCTTTTGTTAATAATTACAAACTTTAGTATATTTATCTGCAAAACTGTCTTTCTGCACTATGATTGAGGGCACATTCCTAAAACAGCAGACTATGCTCACTGTTCTCACCATACAGGACTTCTCGAGGAAAAATAAAGTCATTTCTTCCTCCACATCTGCCTCATTCTTTGTACACAGTTCTTTTTAATTTGTCTGAATTGCAACAAGGTGGAGAGCTAGGACACTTAAGTTTAATTTGCCCTGAAAACACACGCATCTTATCTGACCTCAGTCAAGATGTTGTGGGTTTTTTTTCTATTACTCAAATGTGCATAAGAGTTGCCTCTAAAGTGGTATTTCTTTTCTCACATGATGAACGCAGACATAGGAAAAAGAAACAGCACCCCGAAAAGGATGGTTTTCTTCTCGTGTCACACATTAATGGAAATCTATGTTGTTGTATATATATTTAGACATTCAAATCCACCTCAGATGCCCTAAAGGCCTTTTCCTTGGTTTTCCTGGAATCATAGCTCGTTTAATTACATCTCTGAGTACTGTTACAGTAAATGCTACTTGTTTGCTCTTTCCGAACATTCCAGTCCATACTGCAAAGTTGAGTAGATTTTGAAATTCCTGGAGAGAAAGCAAAACCAGCAGGAATCATTCTGGCCAGTATCTTACAGTCACTGCAGAAACACTGGCATATGGCTGAGATTTAATCTCTTTTACAAAGCCATTTCCCTCCTCCTCCTGTTTCTTTGCCATTTTCAGCAAGGGCTGTTAGGAAATTAGGAGCTGGAGCAACAGCAGCAGCTGCCAACTGCAGTAGGCACTGTATCCTCTTCATTTGGAGGGTAAGTAGGACACTGTTGGTGACTGATGAGTTCCTGGCTAGCAAATTAAAGAGTGGCACACACAGTGATGTTCAAGGGGTGGAGGGGAATATAGCTGAAATGTTCATTTAGAATTAAACACTATTCATGAAGCTGGAGTCAAAGCCCAAGAAAGTCAATGGAAATTTTATAATTTTCTTTAACGATCTTTGGATTTGAACCTAAGCAAAAGTGATGTGTACAAAAATATTTCTCATTTAAATGGATGCCACTTCAGCTTGTAAAGTGACAGATAATCCTGGAAAGGTCAGAAAAAACTCAGCTGGGCATCCTCATCAAACTATCACCAGAGATAATTGTTAGCATGAACAAATGGCTTTTCTGCTGTCTTAAAATAGCCTCTACATTGAAACCTGAAATGTTTCAACACTTAGTGAGATATAATAGGATTATTCTACACCTGTATTTTATCGTACACAAAAGTTGCCAAAAATTTCTTTTTAAAAGGTTCAAAAACTATCCCATACATATTTGTCAGAAACATAAAACACATGGAGGGAAACAAAATCTCTCTGCTGCTTAGATGTGCATATACACATGTAATTAATTCTTTAAAGGAATATCAGTGCACTCCTATGGAACACAAATTATTTTCTATCAGTTTTAAAGTGGGTGTGTTTTGTATTAAACCGTACTTATTTATAAACCAGTTCCGTAAAGAATTACTAACTTTATACGTACTTTATATGTGACATGTAACATTTAAACACAGGAAGTCCAGAACAAGTGTTCTTCTTGTGAAAGGCTGAGTCATTGAACCATCTGAAGCACTGAAATTTAGTTTTGGTTTAAAATCCCAGTGTTCTGAGGAGAAAAGGTCACTGTCTCTGGTCTGTAGGAATACATCTCTATCAACTGGCATAGTCTGGAACTATCCTAGAATGGAACACTAGTTACTTTTACTCCTTTATAAAAATTTGGAAGAGCAGACAGCAATATCCTACTCTATCTGCAAATTCAGTGGTTAAAAATATTTATCAAAACTTGAAAACTGGAAGCTCTAGAACACTCTTCATAGCTCAATTTCTATGTAGTTCCAACACAAGCCTCCCTCCTTTTAAGAAAACCATTGCCAAAGGCAAATAAATAAATAAACAAATAAAATGGAGTCCTTGAAATGGGAGCATGGTGGTAGAATAGAGACGTGGAGACATAAGTAAATGGGTCTGTATATGTTTTATATTACTAGGATAAGATTTGGGTGAAAAATCAAATTTCAGAAGACACTGAATTTGAAACAGACTTTTCATTTGGGTGGGTAGTAAGCATTATTCCCTGGCTTGCACAGGATAGAAGACCTGCTCCAAGGACAGTCTGAATTTTATAGCGATAAGAGCAGGGATCCAAGAAGGGAAAAACATGTTTACATATTTTAACCAATGATAACTTCATTTGGAATTAATTAACTACCTTGTGCAAGGATCAGTACACATATTTCTTTCCAGAATGTTTCACTGACTGAAATGAAATTATGTTGGTGTCTGGATCAGGTAGTATAGTGAATTTAGGCTTCTTTTTATCTGTTTTTATCTATCTGTCATCCATCTATTGATCTATCATATAAATACATCTATAAAAATTGTGCTCTCAGGGATAAAAATAAGATATCTATGTGAGGAGGTAATTGCAGTGACAGCCTGTGCTGCCAAGATGTTGCAGCTTTAGATATGCCCAAAAGCAGAATGTTAGGCACCTACAGACCTCTACCATTGGAGAGTTAAGCATGTACAGACTCAGGATAGTTAGGAGCTAAGTAGGGATTGTGGTCCTGAAGCTCAATACATCAAATCCATTTTAAGTATAAAAGTCTTGTTTTGCAGCAAAACTGATGATTCTTCAAAGAAAAAAATTTTGAGCTATGTGTCTCAGTGAAGGTACAGGAATTCTTTCCTTATAAACTCCTTTATAGGATTCTAAGTTATCAACTAAGTACTTCAGAATTTAACTTTCTTACTGTAAGTATTGCAAAAGAAGAATCTATCATAGGAAAATATTGAAAAACATTTTTAAAGCATTTTTAACTGTCCCTATTTTTTTCTTAATTTTACAACTTATTTTGTATCTCTAAGTGGGGAGAAAAAAAAATAAGAAAAGGCAGACAAAAATATTCATAGTTGAGGCAATTATTTTTAAACCCCTAGTACCGGGCAGAGCCATAACCCATCTTTCTTTTAGGATAACTGCCAATCCCATCTGTTTGGTAAGAATATTTTCAGTTTTTTTCCCCTCCATCTCGCTCTCTTTGTTTTCTTCTGTTTTGACAGATAGCCGCCAGGTTTTGTGTCAAGCAGAAGCTTCTGTAAATCTTTCAGAAGGCTATTTGTATGAAACACAATCCTTGCAAAGGCAAAGGAGGGAGTTTTTTGGTTTCAGATAGTGTCAAAACCATGTCCAAACAGATGCTAAAGAAAGCGCCTGCATGGTGCAGTAAGGAACACTGCTCACCGTGTCTTCTATTCATCTCTTTGGTTTGACAACTGTGCAAACCAACATATGGTCTCATATGCAAAATGTTTAAAGGTATCAATGCTGACAGGATCCCTTCCTGTCCTCCTGAGCTTGACTACTGCTATTTAACCGAATTCAGGATAGTATAATGTGATGTTATCTATCTGTCTATAAGTCAATGATAAGTTTATGGATAACTAAACATGATACCTTCATTTTCTTAGGAGCTTTCAATCTCAGTTTAAAAAGTGAATGTTAGGTAAGGGAGTTGGCCAAAAAAAGGAAACAATAATTCTTTTTAGATGTTTTCTGTTCTTGAGGGTTCTTTTAGCCAATGTATGAATTATATTTATCTTATCTTACTATGGGAAGAACATGATTAGATCAAAGGCTGCTGTGAGGAATTTCAAAGAATTTATAGTAGTAAAAATAAGTGAGTGTTGATGAAAAAAAGGAAGACAATAAAGGAGCTGACTAAGTATGGTCACAGTTAAAAGTGCTAAAAGGGAACTTGCCAGCATCCTGTCCCAGCGACAGAGAGTTTACCAGTACCATGGAGATAAGATTGGCCATATTTCTACCTACCTTTACAAAACTGGGTCCTACTGTAGAAGCAGAGTTTTCTTACCAATAAAGCATAAATTTAAACTAAGAAAAGTGGCAAAGATTGTTGAGGGAT
The DNA here is from genome assembly GCA_013397815.1 of Aleadryas rufinucha. NCBI lineage: Eukaryota > Metazoa > Chordata > Aves > Passeriformes > Aleadryas > Aleadryas rufinucha. Next base: position 235,942 of record VZTH01004842.1, read on the forward strand.
TTTATGGTACAAAACAGGAATTACCAAGAAGAAAGAAATTTTATGTTTTCTATCACTGGAAATGTAGATTCCAAATTTTACTTCAATACTGAAATTAATTTGCCTGTACTGAGTTTTTAAACTGTATTGTGTTATTTGTATCTCAGTTTTCAATATCAAGTTATTTTACAGGAAAGCCTTTCTGGAAAGTACAGGATTCCAAATCTACCCTAGAAGAACTAAAGGCTTTAATTAGGCTGAATGTTTTTTATGCAGTTAGAGGCTGCTGAACTTGTTGGGTGCTTTTCTTTTTTCTTTTTTTTGGTTTTCTTTGTTTGTTTGTTTGTTTGTTTGTTTTTTGTTTTGTTTTTGTTTAATATTTGTTTTGTTTTTTTTGTTTGTTCAGGGTTTTTTGTTGCTGTTGATGTTTGGTTTTGGTTTGGTTTGGTGCTTTTCTGGTTTTGATGTTTTTTGTGTTTGCTTTGTTTTGTTTGGGGGCTTGGGTTTTGTTGTTGTTTTTTGTTTCATTTTTTGTTTTTGTTTTTTTTTTTTTTTTTTTTTTTAGAATAGAAAAAAAAGAACATTTTTATAAATATCAAGGAAAGTTCTAACTAAATATATTCTTGTGATTTGGGACCACAGGTAACTTTAAAGTCCTTGCTACTCCAGGAATTCTGGTGCTTCATCACAACCTCAGGTGAAGCAAGAACTTATTCATGGGAAGCCCCACCACAAGAAAGGAGAAACAAATGACAGTATTCACCCTACCTAACTGTTCATGTCTAAATGTAAATAATTTCAGTTTGAACATTTAATTTTCATCTGCTCTGTTGAAACCTTCAGTTTACCCTCATTGTCAATAGAGAAATATGGGCAGTTCTAAAGGGAAAATTCATGTGTCTGATCCTAGGTATTGGTCTAGGTATCTATCTTAGGATGAAATGAATCACTCTCTGGAGATGCCTGTTTTTCCTTTCTGATTTTAAAGAGAACTTTGGATGACTAAGTCATTAAGAAAAGCTTATTTTTTTGGCCCTTAAGTAAGGTGAAAGGATTCTTAGAGCAATACTACATCTTTCAAAGGTACATGGAAATTTCATGAAAAGCACTAAAACTATATATGAAGAAAGTATTTTACTGCAGCCCATTTTGAAACTGGGTTCAATCCTAATGTGCATGAAGCCTCAAAATTTGTGAAACAATCAAAAAATGCATTCTTTTTTCTATGGTATCAGTGGGGCTGACTTAAAAGTGGAGCAAAATTTGAAGTCCTTCCTGCTTTCAAGTAAACTGGAAAGGATCTGTTATTTGGAAATGAGCAACCCTGGAGGAAGAAATGAACAAGATAAATGTAACCAGCAATTGTGTAATGCCAACATATTTTATTAAGGTCAGAATTTTTCAAGTCAGCCTGCAGACACACTCTTTCCCAAGACAGAGAGTATACCTTGCAAGCTAGTGGGTGGAAGAAAAAAGGCGACCCTATCAACGCCATACTGAGGTATACCTGAAAGAAAGGTTTATAGGCAGGTTTTGCAATTAAGGTTGTACCTACAGTCTGTAGACCAGAGGGTAGATTGGATCATTTATCTTATTCAGTTTGAAAGTTCTGCGCTCACTTGATGGAGTGACTGGGGGTAAAGAGATTGGTATGGATTTCATTCCATGTGCCTGCGTAAATTAAGATCAGAGTACATCTAGAAATTTTGGCCAATTTTTTAACTTATACTCTAAGAAAGAGTTTATAGTTTTCTTTCCTGTCCAAATAAATCCATTTACATCACGTGTATATATCCATAAATTACATTCCTTTAAAAAAGAAAAACCTCACTGGTGTCCATACTGGCAATTGGAAATCAATCACATTTTGATATTGTGAGATTAATCAAGAAAAAAGAATGACTAAAAATTAGACTCTAAAAGTTAGTCAAGTAAGAGACATCACAAAATGAACAAAAAGCTATCTATTTCTATTTTCCTCTTCTGTCATTGAAATGTTTTTTAATTCCATTCTCTATGGTCTTCCACTGTTAACATCTCCCACAGCTATAACAAAGAAATGGTGGAAAAACTGGGATTAAGATCCGAGTTCTTGAAATAGCAAGAATGCCCCCACTAAGGTTATTTGAAATTGAGGGCACACAGAACACTGAAAATTAGGGACTCCAATTGTTCCCTAGAACTTCTGAAGAGTTTCTCTTTACAACATGTTGATATACCACATGCCTCCAGAAAACAGAGGATTTTCATCCCTTGGGCACAAAAAAGACAAAATTCTTAGGTTTTGGTTAATTTACGTGAAGTGGTTGTAAGCACTAGGCAAACTTAAAGCCTGAAGTCCAACACAGAAAAAGGACACCAACTAGTGTTTTTAATGATATATTGTTTGGAATGATGGATGTGCCACTTAAGATGTTTGAATTAGATAAAGATTTTTTAAAACAAATTAATTTGTATTCAAAAGTATATCCTAAATTAGTCATATTGATGGAAATGTCTCAAATTCTTGGTTAGGTAAATTAGTAGAACTGAATAAATCAGTACTGCTATAATAGCCAGTAAGTTCCTTGACCTTTTTTATCCGAAAATAAAAGGATATTTTTGGCTATTAAGAATTTTAAATTTACAGTGCCTGAATTATTCTTATAATTTTCTTCTTTTACAAGTGGGGAAAAAAAAATTTCCTAGGCAATTATTAAGATTTTCCATAATGGAAATGACAGTCAGGAATCTAGGTCCCATTTAAAGTGAGCAAGAGCCAGGAAGCCAAACTTGTCTCTTACATTGACAATTACCTTTGCATGACTTACAGAGAATCATGTGGGAAGTTGTGAAAGAATCTGCTGAATAAACTATTTGTCTTCACTCACACTCCTCACCTCAGCTACAGGAAAATAATTTATATATCTTTGCAATAGGATGGAATATTGTCTCACAAGCTCTATGTTGGTTTATTTAAGCTCAGTATGATGTTGATTGTAAGCTATTATTGACTGGAAGAGAGGGATAACAACTTTTGCTATGCCAAGATGCATCACATATATCATAAATTTAAGTATTGAAGGCTAGGGTTTTACCCTTTTTTTTTTTTTTTTAATGTCCTGTAATTGAAATATTAATTTTGCCATTATATTGGCAAAGAACAAAATGTGTCATGGCATTTTTTTATATTTGATAAATATATAACAGAAAACCTAACTCATCCTTGTACAGCAACTACTTTTTTACACCCTTACCTATGCATCAGGAGGATGTGGATATCTCAGCTATAACCTCTCCACCTTCTAGCTTAGCATTTTTGCACAATATAATCTTCTGAAAGATGAAATGTTTGACATCCCTCACAGAAAATGCTGCACTTATTTTGGCAGTGCTATATCTAGCATGTTTTCTTTACTAGGCAAACTGTCTGGAAAGGAAAATGGAAGTAACAACACAGTGGCTTTTGTGTTTGTTGCTATGGCTAAACTGCATAGAAACAAGACTTAGGACACTTGCCTATATTCAGGAAAAAGTGAAAATTTAGCCTTCTGCATTAAGTGTGTAATGCACGCACAAAGAGCAACATCTCATATCAAAACAGTGACCTCACATCTTACCCATACTTTTCAACAAGAAAGATAAATGGACCTTACCTTTCCAGAAGGTTAATTAAACAAAGGTGAATTAAGTCTGTCTTGTCACAGGGAAATATTTCTTTATATAAATTAAGCAATAATTTTAATAAGGATAAAGAAACATTAAGAAACATAAGACGAGAGACTGGTGGTGTGATACAGAAACAGGAGAAATAAACCAAAGGACAACCTTCTATGGACAGACCAGATTTCTAGCTGTTCCTCATGCATCTTTCAAGAGATGAGCCTTTCCGGAGAGTTTCACAGTATGTAGGAATGATCAGGATATATTTTGCTGTTCAGTTTATCTGTTTTTCTATTCCATATTACTTCTTATGGTTTGCTTTTAATTGTTTGGGGAGAGAGAGGGCAGAAGGGTTGTTTGTGGGGTTTTGTGCTTTTCTTCCTCTAAACATTTATGTGATGGCTTTACAAAAATTTACTGTTCTACATTCTGAATAAAAATCTTAACTCAGTCTCTATACCCTGTTTAGTCAGAACAGATATAGAACTAATGGTTGGAAGTAAACCAGAAAAGATTAAAGTGATTTTCAATTCTTTTCCTTTACTGCTTTGAAAGAAATGCAGAACAGAGTCAGTTTACCAAAGAAAAAAAAAAACAACACCCAAACAAACAAAAAAAACCCCAAAACCAACCAAACAAACAAAACCCAAAAAAACTAAGCTGTAATTCATATACCAAATTTAAAATGTTAGTAAGACAACTTCTCTTTTGCAGATCCAATCTGAGGATATCTGGACCGCAGACTATTAATAAACATTGCTTTAGCATTTTGCTGCTATATTTGAGCTATTCCATGACATATTGCTTCACCTCTGTGGCATATTTTTAGTCTCAAATGTCTCAATCATTGTAACAAAAGTGAGAGTTTAGCTTCCAAGGTTGATTTTGTACTTTAAGGATATCACCGCCTCCTCCTTGATTGTATACTTAGCTACTTTTGCTCGACTGAAACTGTTATATAGAATATAGTCTATTGTACTCTTGAACATATGTAAATGGAAACAAGGGAAAAAAACTAACCCATGCTGAGGGACATGTACATTTCCAAAAGACTGAGCAGGAGGTATGTAGACAAATCCTATTATTGGGTAAAGAGATTTGTGCGCGTACCCGGACACTATTATGAAAATGTAGCTCTTTTTCAAAACAAAGTGAAAGAAGGGGGCAATCTTTTCAGCTGAGGTCAAATTCTGCTTCCAGTAAGGATGTAATAAGTTCCAATAAAATCAACCTTATTAGTGTTCAAAAGTAGCTGAAAGAAATAAGCAGCCTTTACATTCACAGAAATTTCTGATGACTATGAGCCTGATCATGCTCTCATTGAAAGTAACAGGAATTTTGCCATTGAGATGTAGCAAAAAGCTTATTAATTACTAATCTGCTAAAGCTCTCATAGTGTCAAGAAGTTTGCATTCCTTAAAATAGTCTTCTATGAAGTGAAACAATTCATGTAAAATCAGGAATGTTCTGAATAAAAGATTCAACCATTTCATCATTGATGGACTTGGAAGAAAATTCTGCCATGCATTTTTAAGTCATAAGTCAAGATCTTGACAGACAGTTAAAATTGTGAGTTTTAATATACAATAAATGCTGTATATCTACTCCACGTCTGCTGCTACTGGACAACACAGATTTATGTTCCCAAAGTTTTTTTTATAATCACACTGACTAAGACTATGCTTTCCCGTAAAGGAAAACACTAACTCTTGTTAATAAAAAGATTGCCAGAAATGCAATTTAAGGAAAACATGCAATATGCTAAACTGCATAAACCTGAGAGCATTGAGTCTCTATGTATTTGGAGACAACTATGTATGAAAGATAAAAATTGAAGAGAGCTTTAGATAGTGCCGGTAGCCTTCATGCTTTACCAGATCATATTCTGAAAAATATTTTATAAATAAAATATGCCTTTGCTTTGTTTAATATTCCTGGTAACCCAGAACCATTTAATAGTAGAAGACAGATAACTCATGAAAGTTAAGTAATAATCTACTATTTTTAATTTTACAAATAGGCAGCTGCTAAATGTTTCATACATATGAGAATAAGGTCTCCATATATCTTAATTTCCTTTTTACATTGCAGGGTTCCTTTTCTCCCAGGAAATTCCTAGGGGAGAATATCACTCCTCTCACAACTTGAGGAGTTGCAACTTCAGAAACTGCAGTGAAGGCAATGCTGACAGTAGAGGTGGAGTTTTCTCTGTCATGCCCAAACTTAAGTTATTCAGCAGAAAGTTTTCATGTTCTGAGATTATGCTATTTTTTTCAAACACAATGCGTGTCTGTTATATGTTGTCTCCAAGATGTGTGTTAAAACAGCACCTGTTCAAGTCATTGGATGATCAGTTTCAAGGAATATTTCTAATCCAGGCAATGGTACTATTTACAGATCCTTTCAGCTGAATGTATTGTTGGATAGCTGTTAAAAAATGGATGGATGGTAAAAAAAATACTTGGTACAAATGGAACAAATAAATAGATTAATGGATATCATCACCACTTATAAGAACTGCACATACATTTTTAACTATATAAGCTAGTATCTCTAATCTTTAAGCTGATCATGAATGCGTGTTCAGACCAGATGCCACTTCCTTTTTCAACAACCATGACAGATCTCAGAAGAAAGTCATAAAGCAAAATGACATAAGAATAATTTGTATGTTTGATAACACAGTGTCTCCCTCTCCCACCATCTGGATTTTCAAGCAAATGTGTACATGTGCAAATTGTGCAAGAAAGGGTTTGGCTGTGAAAAATGTGCCTAAATTCTTCTCTCAGTGGCTAGGGTTTCCCAGGAGGAGGGAGACCTTTTCCTGAAAGGTGTGTCTCTATCCATATTTTGCTGGCATGTGTTGTAGTGTGTCTACTACTTTCATTTATCCCTTTTCACTGAAACTACCATTGTGGTGAGTTGGTCTCCTAATTTTTCTCAATGTGTATTTACGGGCTACATGCATATATTATGAACAAGTATAACTCTGTACATTAAAGGAAACAGCTGGAAGAGCTGTGAAAAAAGTTTTGAGTGACAAGAACTCTTGTCATTATGTCAGTTCCAGCATGACCTTATTTCTGATCTGTTTTTCTTTGCTGTGAGTGAAACTGAACTTTTTTTCCTATGTAAGGTTGACATCCATGTAAAACTACTGGAGACAAGTTCAGAATGAGGCTTCATTTCTCTAGGAAAAATAGGGGTAGCACAAAATAATGATTTAAAATTAAGGTGTTGGTGAAACATTGCTTCCACACAGACAGGGGTTATATACTAAGAATGTGCGACAGGAGCAGAGTCCCACTGTTGTCATGGAGACTGAAAAATAATTGTTAACAACTTCTAAAAACAAAAAAAATAAAAGTGTTTGGAATCACTCCCATTCTCCTCCTTGCAAGTACTAATGTACAATTCAGTGATGCTTGTTTTAGATCCTAATGAAATAAACAACAATAAATAGCAGTTTTTGGCTCTAAAAGTATGTTTTGTTTTCCCATAACCAAATTTAAATACAATTAATTGAAACAAAAACCTATGTCCGTTTGTAAATGCATACACAGCCAGCAGGCAGGAAGAAATGTCTGCAAAAATTTCTGCAAAATCATGCAGAAATTACAGAATTCAGCAGCTACATTACACAGGGGAATCCACAAGCAAGAATCTGGTCCAGTGCTCCTTACACCAGGCTTGAGGGGATTTGAAGGACTTTGAAAGAAATTTGCAGCAGGCATTTTACTGCATGAGGATGATACCCAAAATACATAGTGCAAAAATTCTTCCCTCCAATTAATCTTGAAAATGCCAGCTTCTCAGCTGCAGCAATTTCGAGTCATAGCATGGAGCTGTCACCTGCCATGTGAAGTCTGTGACATGCTTCAGCAGAGGTCACTCTTTTCTTTCAAGTCACAGCTAGAGAAGACAGTTTCTATTCCCCTTTCCCTCATATGTAAAGAGATTAGTGAGTACTCACCTAGGAATAAATGCTCAACTTATTTAATAAACTATGTAAATGATATCAAGGTCAACTAGAAGAAGAATGTGTGTTTGCAAGTTTGAGGTGAATATGAGATGATGTGGGAAACCAGGATTTACTCTCTCTACTAAGGCATGCTAACCAATAACTCTTCACTGTAAAATGGGTAATCCCAGGCCTTTTTTGGGAAAAGCTGTCAGCTATACAATAAGTGCTGCATGTTGCTACACTTTTTGCTAAATTATGCTGTTATGCTATCACAGATCTGAGGTAAAATGAATTTTCATAAATCTCCTAACTTACTCTCATCCAGAAAGAAAGCAATATTTCTGTGCTTCTCCAACAGAATTCCCTAGGAACATTTGAAAGTCTTACGGGCAGTAAGTCATCACCTTCTGTGAAAAGGGCTATTCACAGATCCCTTGCAAACTCAGGAGATAATTCCCTTCATTAAGTACGTATTAAGAAATACAGGTGTGTTAGTGATTAAAGACTGTTTTGATGCACTAATAGTCATGCAGAATAAGACTGTAGCTTTGCTATGATTTTTTATTGTCAGGAATGAAGTTCTCAAACTAACTGTAAATCCTTTGGGTTTCTATATTTCATATCCTGACAAGAAACACAAATACACTATAAACTTAATTTTTATTGTAAAAGAAATTTTAAGTGAAAGAAAATGGAAAATATAAAACAGAGTGCAATGATTGTTTGAAACCAAGCCAAACACAAGACTTTGAATGATTGCATTGACTGCTTTTGATTATTGAAAATTTTTCAGAACATCAAAATAAGATCAAAATTGTTGATTCAGTAGAAGCCTTTTTGATGCATCAACCAGTATATTATTACTACTTATTGGTTTAAACTAAACTTAAATTGTAATTTATTGTGTTTCAGAGCTGAGACTTTGGCTTCCTTTAGAAAAAGCTGTTTTTTAAGTTTATAGGTATTGTTATCACAGCAGAAAGTCACTTGAAATCTATTCTTTGGTCTAAATGATGCTTAAAATCAATGGTAGTTCCTGAAGAGTTTCCCACCCTTTTTGGTTCGGTGGATAAACAGAGGCCTCATTCAAAACAACACAGAATTTTCAGCTCAAAGTCACCTTTTAGAAAGAGGGAGACACAGGATTTTGTTTCCGTTAATTTCATTTTGCAATAGTGTTGTGATTTATTTATACCACCTCGACAACTGCTACTGGAAGCATGCCCCAGGACAAGAGATATTCTTATTGTTCCAAACTGATCTCTTTAAAAAGAAGGCTAACACTTAGCTCATATAGATATATGCTGTTATGCAAATATCTGGGTGCAGTGAATCATCAAATAAAGAGACAAAGTCACAGCTAGTGTAAGAGGGCAGTACTTGTGAAATGAATGGAGCCAGGCTTGCCTTTTTCAGCAAAATATTTTGCCTGAGGCTTTTTAGCATCCAAAGCGTAAAGAGCCAGCATGCTATCATTCTGCCTGAACTGTACAGTTTTGCCATGGAACAAAAGATCTTTTTCATTAGCAACAAGCCCATTGAAAACAGAAGCAATGGATCATTTTAGCTATTAATGGAAAAAAACATTAGCATAACATTAAGTACACAATTGGGGAAATCCCCAAATTAAAATTCCTCACTTGATGTTGGTTCAGCCACACTTCGTACAATTTACATCTTACTCTAAAACATGAGGGTCTGATTTTCCCAAATTCATATGCATACAAATGTAAGTGATTAATTTCAACCCAATTTGTACGTACAATTTCAGAAACTGTACACACGAATCACAGATTTGCCTGTAAATGGCAACCCATTCCTTTTCAGAGAGTTAAATATTGGTTCAATTAGAACTGAAATATTGCCTGTAGGTAGCAGTAACCTGTTGGCAGACCCAAATACAGTGTCTTCCTGATGATGCAGGAAAATGTCTGTGTCCAGTCATGTAAGAAGATATTTAAATAGTTCTTAAATTTTATTGGGTCAAATTCATGCTCAAATTTTCTTTGGACAAGGGGTATTTATCTGAATTTGAACTTACATACATAACTGCAGACTTATTTCATGTGCCAATTATTTTGTTATTTAGAATCTACAGTGCAGTAGCAGGGAACTTACAATTAGAGAAAGGAGATTACTGAAAATGAACCATTCTATGTCTTTAAGTGTAGTCCTGCTGATCCAATTGAAATGGATAAGATTTACAAGACTGGCACCCTAGAGCATAAGGTCTTATGATTTAACAAAAAAAACCCCACATATAAGCAAATATAGTTGGTTAGTTTATTTGTGCACAAGACTCCATTAGAGATCACAGACCATCAGTAGAAAAGAAAATGAGTCATTCATTCTTTTCTATGGAAGCCAGATAAGGGCCAGAAGAAAATATCTTTTGACATATTTTGAGGAAAGCTAAAAAAACAGAACATGAGATAAGTTAAACAGATTTCAGATCAGTTTCTACTCTCTGACACTGTTAGCAGACTTTCAGAAGTGAAAGGCAAAATCTCCTGCTAGTTACATCTGTGTAACATTGACTTCAATGGCATTTCACAGTTAACAGAACACAGAATTGGATCCAACATGTCACTTCTCACTAAACACGTCCCAACACCTTTGCCTTTCAGGACTTAAACATCCTGTTTGCTAAAAAGGTGAAATAGAGCCATGTAATGTTTCTATTGCCTTTTGCAGTGGCATAAAGGAGTCAAGCAACACAGACAGAAAAAATCCTTCAGCAACAGCAGGACTGTTTGTTACCAGTGAAAGCTACAATTCATAGGGATGCTATAATCTCAGGTCTCCTCTGAAAATTAATCCTCTGCCTTATCACATTTGCCTTCTTTTTCCTCCCTCAATTTTTTATTATTTCATTTTGTAATTATTTTGCCTATCTCCATGAGAACGTTTAGGGATCAGTTTTTTGAAAGATGTCATGTACAACACATTTGCATTGTATTGAGCCATCAATACATGTGAATCTATTTTCTATAACTATGAAAGCTGGTAAACCTAGCTGTAATAAAAGCCGTAACAGATAAAAGCTGTCAGACACAGAAGCTGTCTTGACTGCTGGTTTATTCCATTTTCTTCATTGCTACATGAAATTGGTTTCTCTTGTCCTCCAGAATAGGCAAAAGTTTTTCATTTTTTATCCTGATTCCTCTTGACTTATTCCAGCAATTCAGTCAAATTTTCTCTCTGCTGCTCAATAAAGTTAATAGGTTTTTTATAGGTGTAGAAGGATCAGAATTTGCTCCATTTGTTCCAAACATGCTGTGAAAATACTAATGTGTTTACATAAAAGCAGAAGTCTGAAAACACAGTAAATCAACCCCATGCTGTTTCAGTGTCAAAAGCAAAAATTACTGAAAATGTCATTAAATCATTGCAAAAATGGTAAATTAAATCTAAGCTATAAATGATCAACAAATTAGAAGTGTTTTGAGTACAGTTGACAATGTTTGTTTTATGTCTCTGTAAATGTCAAAATTTAGACATAAATCCTGAAAGTCTAAACTAGATTTAGATTTGGTGGGGGTTTCTACAAGTAAATATGTTTTCTTCCTTTCTCAGGCTATAATGCAGTCAATGTTTCTTTTTTAGCAGGGCATTCAGACATTCAGACAGTTTCATTACCTTTTGATAGCTCTAAAACTTTAGGGTTTGAGGATGATGTGTGAGTCAAAGTGGAAAAAAGCAATATTTTTCATGCTACACCTTTAATGAAATAAAGTAAATATTATTTTCTGCAAAGCCATTATTCTATTACTTTTAGCACAAAATAGCACACAGCTGTTATAGACTGGTACATTGCATCTAGGGAAAAAAAAACCATAAAGGAAGAATATGCAATATCCTGGCTATAGGATAGGAAGATTATTAAATTACTAAATTATTTTTTAAGTTTTCACATTGCATAGAGATTGATTGACTGCAGTAAGCAGATTGCTCTTTTGACTTTTCCAACAGCAAGTCCAAAAGGCTAACTGGTTGATCGTAAACTTTGTCGGAATAGGTTTCATTTTCCTATGAAGAAATATGAGTATGTAATATTATGAAGAGCTTTTAAAATTCCTCCAAAGATGTGACCCTTCATGTATCATGCCACAATTCACACTCAAATGTTAATGATACTGAAGATATTTAAAACTGTTTTTTAAAGATTCATGCAGGTATTCATTACCTTACAGGAGTAATATCTTCTTTTAATTGAATTTTGCTTCCAATTAAATTTTACAGAATACGATCAATAGGAAAGCACAAGGAGCAACTGAGAATTTTAATGATAAATCCCTAAAAGTAATATGGATATTGCCATAATCTCGGCTCCAAATTTAAGGAACCTGAGGTAGTTATGTCAAGAAGACTTTGAAGACCTGTCTTGTGATGAGTCAGTCCTGTAAATCTAGGCTAGAATGAAAGTGATAAGCATGAAATTTACAAAACTTGATCATATTGCAGAAGAGAACACCTAACTAAATGACAGGACAGTCATTTCTGAAAATCTAATGAAGGATCAGTACCGAGTTTATATCTAATATCCCATTAACCTACAGAACACTGGTCTATCTCCCCTTTCCATTCTCTGCTTGTTTTAGGGGAGACATTTATATCTACTACCACCAGGTGCATCATAATTTTTGCACTGTATGGTAATTTAAAGTAGACTATCCTTCCTCCTCTCTGCTTAGTCTTTTAAACTTTTTTTTTAAAACTAGAAAGAGAAAATTACTAAAGTCTGATGATTTTTACTCTCCAGAGAGACTTAAGCATGTTGAGATTGATTCAGACCCAGAATTATATGGTATGCATTGATAATACAGACAATCACAGAATTAGAGAACCATTTAGGTTGGAAAAGACCTCTAAGATTGTCAAGTCTAACCTTTGACTGATCACGACCTTGTCAACTAAACCATAGTACTAAGTGCCATGCTCAGACTTTTCTTGAACACCTCAAGGGATAGTGACTATACTATGGCTACACCACCTCCCTGGGCAGTCTGTTCCAATGCTTAACAATCTTTTTGGTGAAGAAATTCTCCCTCATGTCCAATCTAAACATCCCCTGGTGCAAGCTGAGTTTATATCCTCTTGTCCTGTCACTGGTTTCCTGGGAAAAGAGGCTAACCCCACCTTGCTACAATCTCCCTTCATGCAATAAGGTTCTCCCTGAGCCTTCTTTTCTACAGGCTAAACAGCCCCAGCTGCTTCACCTGCTCCTCACATGATTTACTCTCCAGACCTTTCACCAGCTCCATTGCCCTTCTCTGGACATGCTCCAGCACCTCAATATCTTTCTTGTTGTGTGGGGCCTAGAACTAGAGATAGCACTCGAGGTATGGCCTCACCATTGCAGAGTACAGGGGGACAATCACTGCCCTGCTCCTGCTGACCACACTATTCTTGTTAGAAACCAGAATAGTTTCTGTTAGAAACTGTTAGAAATAGTTCTGCTAGAACACTGTTTTAGTAGAAACCAGGATGCCCATTGGCCTTCTTGGCCACCTGGGCACATGCTGGATCATGTTAAGCTGGCTGTTGATCAGCACCTCAAGTCTGTAGCACTGCATGGGGTTATTGCGACCCAAGTGTAGGACCTGGCACTTGGTCTTGTTGAACCTCATGCTGTTCGTCTTGGCCCATCGATCCACCCTGTCCAGATTCCTCCAGGAGATCAACACTTCCACACAATTTTGTTGTAATTGCTGAGACTACACTTCATCCCCTTATCCAGGTCATCAGTAAAGATATTAAATAGGGCTGGCCCCAATAGTGAGCCCTGGGGGACACCACTAGTGACCAGATGCCAAGAGGATGCAGCAACACTCATTGAATTATAAACAAAATGTCAATAGCCTGTGTTGAATGCATACCCTGAAGAAGGGATGGGGTCTGTGTCATTCTTGCCATGTTAAATGTTGTTTTTCACACAGAATGGTGAAAAGGAAGTCAAGTAATAAAGGAATTCTTACATACTCAGAAAAAAACTACCTAGAATCTGAAAATGAAGAATATGCAAGGTAAAGTACCATATTATCACCTCTAAATGTTCTCAAACTCTGTTCGGCTCAGGGACTGCTACTATGAACCATGTGTTGCTTGTCTGTATTTGGTAACCTTTTATGGGTTTCTCTTCTATAAATTTATCATCTCAAACCATGCAAACTACTTATCTTAAGAATCTTATCAAGTGATACATATTAAATATAGGGTTGTTTGGGGTTTTTTCAGTATACATTTAGTTGTGCTAAGATTTTTCAGGTGTGTGGAATACCCAGTAAGCTAGATCTCAAAAAATTTATTCTGTGTCTAAACTAGTTAGGCAGTGGCCATAAATCTTTCCAGGTACTAGATGTTTATTATGTGCATCACTGAAATGTTTAAGTGGTCACTGGAACAGTTTTGGCCTAAGCTACCACTTTCTCAAGCATTCCCTGGATATGAACAAAGAGTCTGGAGGTCACAGAAACTTTTGTCAATAGGCAATCTGAGAAAGATATTTTAATATTATGAATGTGGATGGTGCTATACCTTTTGGTATAGCTATACCGTGTTAGACTCTTTCTCCAAGAGCAAACCTAAGCATATCCAATTCATTGAAATACACGTAGTCACAGAGCATAGGTGGGGACCAAAATACCTCTACTGGTGAATTCACAGATGCTTTATAGAAAGCAATGCATGGCTTTTCAGTGAATGCAAAATATTTAATTAATTTTCAGCATCTTATGAAAATGTAATGGAAATACTGGTAATGTAGATAATGTGAATAGAAAAGAATAGCAAGAATGTTCACATGACTCTCAATGTGAAAAAAAACTGATGAGGGGAATATGTTTTCTGGAAAGTATGTCGCTGTTTCTTTATTCAATTAACAGCTTCTGACAGTGAATTGTCATCTCACTTGGGTGCCTAATGGACAGCTCAGTTTAGAAGATACTGCCTTCAGACACATTTTTAAAGAGTTTTCTCAGCTGGAATGTGTTTGTGCTATCGATCCTCTGTCTACAAAAATTCAAGAAGAGAGCAATGGAAACCAGGTTTATATTTCTAGAAACATTGACAAACCCCAAACTTTCCTTTCTAAACTGCAGAGTAACAAGTATTTCTACCGAATAGGTATAGTTTATGCTGACAATTTTGAAAACCCCATGATAAGCCCAAAAAGTGTTTAGACTTTGCAGTATCCTGTGGAGAAACACTAAGTGCTGTTAGCTGTGGCAAAATTACCTAAGTGTAAGTGCTGACTTGATATAAACAAGAAATGGCCTAAGAACCACTTGACAAAAGGAGATGGTCTGGCAGCGGCTTTCCTACTGCAGCTCAGTAAGGTGTAAAACAAGACATAGGAGCAGTTCCACTGTGCACAGCAAGATACAAAAGAATAGGACAAAGAAAAGAATAAAATATCACTCTAACAAACACTGAAGAGGAAATTTGTGCAAGGTGGAGGGTAGTTACCTGAGCTGAGACCCGGAATTGTCTGTGCCCTCACGCCAACAAGCAATACAAGGTTTCAAATACCAACACATAAAACATTGATAAATAAATGAAAAAAAAAATGTTGATAGCTGCCTTTCACTGAGATCTAATGGTCTACTAAAAGGAAATAAACATTGCATAAATTATTAGCCTTGCCCCAGCCTCTTAAGGAAACAAACTAAACCACCTTTACCTCCAGAGGCTGTGATATTCATAAGGTGATCTGAAGAGCACAGGAAGAAGTATACGTGAATAACTATTTCTCTTTACTCAGAAAGCACTATTTTCTGTGATTAGTTTAATTCATCATTTGTTTTGAAGTAACTAATGTTTACTGAGTTCCGTTTGCTGATAAAACAAGAGTAACTTCCAAGGAAATCAACAGTAGTCAACCTGACTACAAAGAAGTGAGTGTTAGAAACTTTTTGTCTGATAAAATAGCAGGCCTAGATTCTTAGACTTTTTTGTGACCCCTTTATAAAAGAAATAATTCATAGTCCAGTAATTACTTTTTCACATTCTATCATCGAGTTAATTTCATTGCATGCACCATATATTGAATGCTATGCTTCATAGTTTTCATCTTGGGAAAGACCACATGGAGTGGTGATGGAATGCTGGAGTGCCCTAACTGTAAACTTGAGGTGTTACAGCCGAGCACTTTACAGCTAAAACCCCCCAAAACAGCAAAACAAAAAAACAGGTAACCAATCCAAAAAAAAAAACCCCAAAAAAACCCAAAACCAAAAAACAAACAAACAAAAAACCAAAAAAAACCCAAAAACTAAACAAAAAAATCTACCATGGAAATTACTTAGTACAAAGATTTAATTTTGCACACAGAAACTACTTCATGGATGTAAATTTAAACATTTGAAAACACTGTCAGTCATGTATGAACCTCAGTGCATTAATAATTCTACAGATTTGCTCAGAGCAGTAGAAAGCCACTTCTTTCCTCTCTGAGCTCTTGAAAAGTGGTAGCAGTACCAAAGGTTTATCTGACCAACTATGCATACATAGCAGATTTAATGTAAACTGGTGATTAATTAAAAGAAGATTGTGAAAGATAGACCATATATATGTAAAAAACCAGTAGCTTCAGTTCCAAACATATTCTGAAGGGCAAATGGAAATAAGCCAAGCTTTATTTACTTCCTAACACATCCATCACTTGCAAGTATTGATTTATCTAACTAAAAGCCCTTCAATTTATGTAGCCCATGTGCAGATGCTATGGTCTAGCTTCATCTGGTCCAATTTTAGATGCCTAGGTCAGTTACAAAACCTGGATAACTAACCTCAAGTCTTCTTCTGTACTTAATGGGGAGAGAAAGAAAGGGGGTTTTCCAAAATGTGGTTCAGCCAAACGCAGGTCTGAATTACAAAATGAGAGTGAAATGCCTATTTTACTCCACCAGCTCTGTAGATTTATCATCAACAATCAGTGGAACCTACAAAATCAAACACAGATACCTTGAATGCTTCAAATAAAGTAAGGTGAATATCTCAAAACAATTTGTTGTGTTGCATAATGCAAACAGATAAAAATGAGACAGTAGAAGACTGTATGACTCTTTTGAGTTCATGTGCAGAATTGATGTGTGACAGAAAACTGACAATAAAATTCAGTTGTCTACCTTGTCTGACATTTCTACCTGGGGTGACACTCATAGCTGTCGAGCTGTCACCTAGGTCACAGAGGGTAGATAAAGAGCATGTACCACACTTAAAAGCCTCAAAAAAATATTTATGTAGGATTCAAGTGATGACCCTATTCAGATGTTGGTTAGAACATCAGAAGCATTTTGAGATGTTCTGGAACTGCTTTGCTTGTTTCTCCCAAGCTACAGCCAAGGCTCCCTTCCTTGCTGTGCACCATGGATGAAGGCTGAGCCAGAGCTCGGCAATGAGCTGCCCATACAGTCTCATAGCTATTGCTTTGTGTGTCTCCGTCACCATAAGAAACATTGCAGAGACAGCCAGGCTCTGCACCAGTTATTCCTGTTCGTCTTAGACCTTAAAATGGAATATTTTTGACTCGGTTGATATCAGAAAGTTGTGAGTATTTAAATGCCTTGTCAAAACTTGTATTCCTTGCTTTATGCTGTCTTTACATGCAGTTAAGGATAAATGATTTTTACAGTGTCCTGGCTTGTCTTGTACTTGATTTTGTCATGTTGACAGCATGGTGCTCTTTCTGAAGCCAACACACAATGAGCTGTGTCTTGTTGTATATATCTGATGTTAAAAAGCAAAGTCAGACGAAGTACACCCCTTTGAACGGGCATCGACTGCTGAGCTGCTAGTGACTGCTGGCAAGTCAGCCTTGTCTGAAAGTTTTGCAGGACAGTATGTATCAGGGAGGGAGGAGGATATAAACACCTACAACTTCGCTACCAGGAGAGATTCATAAGAGATACAAATCAGCATAAATTTACTTAGACAGCAGTATCTTCCAATTACAATATGACATTCAAAAACATCAATGCAATGCAATGTTTAAAAATGTACATGTATCTGTGTTTAACACCAAAGACATGTCTGTATAGTTCAAAAGTAAAATCATGCCTTTTATATGTCTTTAATCAGAGACATTTTCGAGGAAAAAAATTATAGCATAGAAAGGGTAATCTTGTCTTCTGTTTTTGTCCTATAGCTCCTAGGAGCATGGAATATGATAATCAAAGAGTCTATATGAAATGCCATTCACGTACAATGGTTCAATTGTTATTTAAATTATCTTTTCAGAGCTACTACCCTGCTTCTGCCTATCAAGGGAACTGTGGGGAAGAAAGCTTTCCACCATAGCTGTTAATTTTGCCCACATATGGGAGTTTGATTGTAAAAGCTAAATCTGGATGTGATACTGTGCAAGAAGAATATTTTAAATTTAGGGATGGCAGCAATATTCATTGAAAAAAAATATGAAAAAAAATCAAAGATAGCAAGCCTTGTGAATTTTGAACTGATAATGTTATGTTCCACAAGCTCCTTGGCTCACCTTTTAGACTGATATTAGAAAATCTGTTTATTAGCCTCAATTTTTATTATGTTTGATCACAAGTGTGGTAATTCTTGAATTTTCTCCTTTCTGAAGCATTATCAGAGCCCTTGGGAGTTCTAAACTTTTTGCTTATCTCTGACAGCAATTCATCTACCAAATAAACTTCAAAACAAATTTACTCCTCTTTGAAGTACAAAACTGCAGTGTTGAGGTCATTTGCATTTACCCATTAAGCTATAGTATTTCTTTTATTTTTTTAATCAAAATGACAACCATTAATGACAAAATTGAGTCTTTCTTTCACTTTCTGCATAGCGTGAAACTTATAGAATGACAAAAAGGAATCACCTCAGACAAGCACAGATGAAAATGAGTTCTGCCCACTACTGTATCTGAGCAGCTAAATATTTCCACACTGCTTTGATGGCTCTCACTTTCTAAAAGGCTTTATCTGAGCTTCCATATTCTCAACCACATTGAACCGTGTGTTATTAAAAAGTAGTTAAAGTTCTCTTTCTAAAGTGATTAATCTCACCCCGGCTAATCTCCTCATCCACACTCTGCTTCTAAGGCATAACAGAAGCTATTTTTCATTGGATTTCAGTTGATTAGATAGTCTGATTTAAAGCTAGTTAAGCTGTGTTTCAATTGTGGTGGGGAGATTACCTCTGAGTGCTAAAATCCCATTGTATCTTCTAGGGGCATGGGGCCATGGGGTTGTTTTCCTTTTTTTTTTTTTTTTTTTTTTTT